>PVIY010013611.1:0-58722 GCA_004026745.1 Myrmecophaga tridactyla
CCAAACCTGGAGTCTTCTCTGGCATCTCCTGGGCCATGACTCTCTCGTCTGCAGTTGATTTTATAGGTGATCTCAGAAATAACACATGCAAAGAATTGGACCAGACCCATTTAGCCCCTGCCAAATCCAATACTTTGGACTACAGTGCAGACACGTGAACTTCTTTACTGAATGGTTATTGGTTTGGAGGGTCCATTTGTGTTCCAAGCAAGCAATCCAGGTAAAGACCTGTCTATCACCCTGGGAAAGAAGGGTGAGATTCACTTTACTGTGAGCCCAGCAAGTGCTCAGTGACATTGAGTGTACAGGGCTCCTGGGAAATTCTGACCTGGAGCATTGTGGGGCACCCGGAGCCAAATCATGCCTTCTTACTCCCTCTCCCAGGATTGAAGTTGTGCAGACCCCAGCAAAGGGCCAGCTTGACCTGCCCATGGTGTCACAGATTGGGAATCAGGGACCAAGAACAGAGACCTGGCTGGGTCTTCCCAAAGCAGGCTGGTTGGATTTGTCTAGCACAGAGCTTGGCAACACAAAGGACCCATCGTGCCTGAACATGGATAGTCCCAAAGAGCAAGAGAGAGAGGCTGAGCGTCTTCTCCACTTTTATGGCCAAGCGATCCCCAACCCACTGGTATGTTGAAAATGATCCCCCCAATTTCTGCCTCTCTCTAGGCAATTAGACAAATTATCCCTCTTCCTTTGGGAGGAGGGAGGAGAGGGTGAGAAACAGAACCAAAGTGGGCTGCAATCCAATATTCCTTTCTGACTTTTGGGGTGGGAATCCCCTCTCCTCAAGAAAATGTGTGTGTGCATCGCATAGGCGAAATGGCTGGGGGGTGCTCCTGACATGGAGACAATACAAACAACCACCAGACAAAATCTTCATAGGGAATTCCCGAGTACATAGGGAAGCTCAGAACTGAAATTCCCTTGCCCCCACCCACCAGACTTGGTCCTGCACAAGGAGGTTGTTCCCTGAGATTCAACTCCCCAGTTCTGAACTGAATTTCGTCCCTCTGCTTCTCTACCCTGCAGCTACTGCCTCCTGCCTCTCACTGAAGGAACCCCCTTGGGAAAATGCCATGCATTTCTAAGGGTTTCATTAAGTATCCTATAACCTGGACCTTAAGCCATATGGGCAGTGATGTTCTCTGCTCAATCATCAGAACCACCAAGCAGGGATGGGACAAGTGTACCTGGATGTGGCCCAGAAAAAGCTCTGGGCAGCCCAGTGGCCTCACTCGGCCATCTATGAAATTGCCCGCCAAGCACCACCCTTCCTCAGAGACGGTACAGTCTAGTCCTACATGGAGAAAGAGGCATTCTTCCAGTTTGCCTGGGGAAACAGTTAGGATTGGGGGAGCCCTCATTGCAAAGCTGAGAATCAGTGGATTCTTTCCTACCACTCTTAGGCTGGGCTGCCTCAGGAGGCCCCTAGGAGGTGTTCTCCTGTCGCAGACACAGAAATGACGCCAGAGCTGCTGCACTGCCTTTGATTAAATTGTTTTGATCCAGGTCTCCATCTGATAAAAGCAGGCAGGAAGGAGGCCCTCAAGTTCATCCTGCCATGGATGGCATAGATAAAAATAAGCTTATTCAGGAGAGAGAAGGGTAAGTGCCCTCATGGAAGTGCAGAGAGACTTCTGAAGGGTTTCTAAGACTCGTGGAAAAGCTCAAATCTAACCAGGCAGGAGAAGATTGCCCTGGAGGTGGGACATGGAGGAAACTGCATAGCAAAGGCCGGAGACAAACCAGCAAACCCAGCACATGCTCTGGAAAACTCGGGGTCGTAGATTGGCTGTGATTAGGAATTAAGTAGGGAAATGGGGCAGGAGGAGGAGGATAGGACTGGAAATGCAAGAGGGGCTGAAAGCCAGGGTGGGAACAAATATTTAATTCCTGAGGCCTCATTTGGTATTGAAGGCGTCTTAGCATGCTGGAGCTATTCTGACAAATACGTGGCAATGTGTTGGTTTAAACAGCAAAAATTTATGCCTCACAGGTTTACAGGTCAGAAGTCCCAAATCAAGGCGTCGTCAAGGCCACACTTTCTCTCGGAGGCTGGAGTGTTCTGGTGGCTTGCTGCAATCCCTGAAGTTTTTTGACTCATCTCTCTGCTTTTGTCACATGGTCTCTTCCTGGCATCTCCTGGGCCATGACTCTCTCGTCTGCAGTTGATTTTATAGGTGATCTCAGAAATAACACATGCAAAGAATTGGACCAGACCCATTTAGCCCCTGCCAAATCCAATACTTTGGACTACAGTGCAGACAAGTGAACTTCTTTACAGAATGGTTATTGGTTTGGAGGGTAAAGACCTGTCTTTACCTGTCTGGTTCCTAGGCAATTTTCGGCTTCTGTGTCTGCATTCAAATTTCCTCTCTTTATAAGGCCTCCGGTAATACCAGTTAAAATGCCCCTGATTCCATTTGGCCACCCTTATTACAATAACATCTTCCAAAGGTCCTGTGTACAAATGGGTTCACACACACAGCAACACGAATTCAGATTAAGAATATGTCTTTTGGGTGTACACGATTCAGTCCTCAAAAGAAGGTGTCTGGCAAGAGCTATGTTAAAGCAGCACTTTAGAAAGATTAATCCCCTAATGGATGTAGAACGGATTAAAGGAGAGGGAGTGGAAGAAGGGGGTCCTGTTATGACAAGGAACAGGAAGGAGATGATGGCAGCTAATATTGACTGTTTGTTAACAATAAATTCGTGTTCTAACCACTGTGCCTCTATCATCTCTATGTAAACCCCACAACTCTACTTGTCTGTTTCCCCAGTGTCACAGATAAAGGAAACTGAGGAACAGAGGAGTTAAGTAACTTGCCCAGAGTCACCCAGCTAATAAGTGGAAGAGCTGAAGTACATGACCGATATTGTATCCTATTCTAATCTATTACTCCAGGTAAAATGCACTGGGGCTGAGCAGAATGGGACAACAGTAACACAAAGGCGCAATGGGTTGTGATATGGCATCAGAAGCCACAGGACTGTGACAGATGGCCTGAAATGGGAGACAGGAAAGTTAAAAAGGTCACCAAAGCTATTGGTATAGGTCACAAGGGAAACGGCATGATTATCAATTAAACTAGGGGGTGCCAGTTTCAGAAACAAGGTGGCAGGTTGGCGTCAAAAGCCAGCATCTTTCCTCGATGCTGCTGCCACCCGGCAACAGCTCCTCGCAGCTTTCCCTGCTTTCACCTTGTCCCTTACAATCCGTTCTTTACACAGCACCCTCAGTGATGTCTAAAAGTCATCTAAAGCAGTTTGCATTACCCTCGGACAAAATCCTTCAATGTCTTTGCAGCTGACAAATATAAAATCAGGTTCCTTACCCAGGCTCACACGAACCCTACTATACAAGTTGGTGCTTCACCCAGGTCTGCCTCGCTCCCATCTCCCTGGCTTTGTGTTAGTTTCCCACGCCCCTTCAGCCCTTCCCGCCTGCCAGTTATCCGCTCTCTGCATTGCTCCTGCTGCCCGCTCCAGGCTCGTGGGCCTGGCTGAGATACCTGTCTTCCGAGAGGCCTGCCCGAGTGAGCCCTGAAGTGGTCCCTCCACCCCTGGTATCTCACGTCACCCAGTCCTGTCAGTCACCACTGATGTCATGCTGTGTATGTCTATATCTGTTTGCTGGGGCTGCTATAATAGTGACCAAAAACTCGGCGGCTTCAAAGAACAGAAATTTATTCTCTCACTGTTCTGGACGTCAGACATCTGAAATCAGTATCAAGGTATTGAAATTGAAATCAAGGTGTTGGCTTCCTCTGGAGGCTTTAGAGGAACATCCGTTCCTTGCTTCTTCTGGCTTCTGTGGGTGGCCGGCATGTCTTGGCTTGTGGCTGCATCACTGCAATCTCTAAAGCCAGGAGATTAAAATCTCTCTCTGCTCCATCTTTATATTCCCTTCTCCTGTGTGTATGCGTGTGTGTGTGTGTGTGTGTGCATGGTTGCGTGTGTGAAACCTCCCTCTTATAAGGACACTTATGGTTACATTTAGAATAATTCAAGCCCATCTCCCCATTCAAGATCCTTAATTTATTCTCATCTGCAAAATCCCACTGCAGAGCCACTCAATTTGTGGTCTTTTATGACAGCTGCTGTAGGACTCTAAGACAGTGACATACACAGGTTCTAGGAACTAAGGTCTGATATATTTTGGGGACAATTATCCAACTATCACAATGTCCATCTCTCTCTATTTGCTCCGTGGAGGAAATCTTCTTGCTCTTGTGCCTAGGACAGAGCCTGGCACACAGCAGATGCTCAGTTGTACTTTATTAAAAGAATAAATAAATTAACATAGCCAAGTGTTTTTTATCCTAGAAAGTACTTCTCATGAAATGTTCGTAATTTAGTAACAATGAACCATACTGTTCTAACTTTTATAACCATAAAATAGCTTTGATATGACAGTCGTCTTACATAAATGAAAACATAATTTAGTGAAATGATATTTTATGAGCTTTAGGAAAAGCAAACATTTGAATTATCTTGTTTAAATTAAATGGCTCTTTTGTGTTCAGGAGTAAGCATCACTGTGCGTCTATCTTGCTAATACAGAGGCATCATTATATTCTAAATTATGCAATTTAATTACACATAACTTGAAATTTCAGCTGAAATATTGTTGAGGTACAAGCATGACCTTCATATCCACTCATTCTTTTTTTTTTCTCAAATAATGTGATACACAGACATTTTAACCAAATATTAAGTTTTCAATTGGCAGCCTTGAGAAATGGACTCCCCTGTTAATAATCCTTGCTTTGCCACTTATGGGCTGTGTGACCCTGGGAAAGCTATTTGGGTGCTCTAAGAGTCACTGTCCCCACTCTATAAAATGGGGTTCCTGAGAAGAGTGAGTCAAACAAGCATCTAAAATGTGCCTCTAGGCTGTCAGCCAGCAATAGCACCCCAGCCTGTTTTCCTTCTCACAAACACGTCAGGAAAAAAAATCATATTTTGGATCTGATAAATAAGCTCTCAAACAAACACATACCATATATAACATATTGACCTCAAATATACAGGTAGAATAACACCAAGTACTAACCTTCCCAGCATGAGGTGGTTTGCTTTCTTACCCACTGCAGTGTGCACTGAGAAATCGCACTCAGACGTGTTCTGGGTTTTGCGTATCTGCCAAAGGGGTTAGGGTAGAGGATAGAGAAGGAGTTGAATTGAGCCCCTCCTCAAAGAGACATTTCCCTTTGGGTACCTGGTGGTTAAGGAGGGGCTTTGCTTCACTTCTAGCTATATATTTGCAAAACAATTGAAAGCAGGGCCTCCAAAAGGTATTTGCACACTGATGTTCACAGCAGCATGATTCACCATAGCCAAAAGGTCACAGCAAACCAACTGTCCATCAATAGATGAATGGACAAACAAAATGTGGTATATACAAATGATGGAATATTATTAAGCTGTAAGAAGGAATGAAGTTCTGATATATACAACAACATGGATGAAACTTGAAGACATCGTGTTGAGTGAATCAGCGAGACCCAAAAGACAGATATTATCTAATTCATTTATATGATCATTAGAATTATGATTTCTATAATTTATAGAGATGATAAGTATAGTTTACCAGGGCTCAACAGATGCGAAAGGGAGTTATTGCCAAATAAGTACAGGGTTTCTGTTTGGGGTGATGAAAAAGTTTGGGTAACAGATGGTGGTGGTGGCAGCACAATATTGCAAATATAATTCACACCATTCAGGCGTACGCTTAAATTTGGCTAAAGTGGGATATTCAGTGTTATATGTATGCTACCACAATTACAAAAAAAGACAGAGGTTTGCATGACTCTAGAGCCTGTGTGACTGTCAGTGGCAAAGGAAAGACTTTCATCAGTGCTTCCACAGGCCACACAGAGAAGGCAGCTGAAGAACAGTGACAAAGAGGAATAGGCCAAGTATGGGGTGAGCCTTTTAGAACATGACAAAAGGGCCAGTTTTCCCATGGGGCCCTGGGTGGGCAGTGGTGCCAGGAGTTGAAGAACATGTGTGTGTACAGAGTGGAGAGTTTCCTCATTTTTTCTTTATTATGGCTCACTATTTCCTAGACTCTGAGATTTGGAGGAGTATAAAGAGATAACTTAGCTCGACCACCTTCCCCACGCAATATCTCCTTTACCACATTCACAACAGATGGCCGTCCTGTGAGGTGTGGCCTTCTGCGTGATTTATTTGCTTTGACAATCTGTTTTCATAGCGCAGCACTGAGCTCAAGAGTCTATGTTTGAAGTCCCCATGGGTCTGTCAGTGGGTACGTCCATAGTCCATGTCAGATCAGATCTCACAATTTCTGCCAATTGTGATAGGGCAGAGAAGGGGAAGATTGTCTTGTCAACGCTCGTGAGCAGGAGCCACTGCCGGGGATTGAGGAGAGAAGAGTAGGATGATTAAAAATAAATCTACTGACTGAGAAAGGTCTTTCTTACTTTTAATAATTAAAAAAAAAATTAATCAAGGAGGGTGCGAGGGTAGTTCAGTGGTAGAATTCTCACCTGCCTTGTGGGAGACCCAGATTCGATTCCCGGTCCCTCACCCCATACTTGGCCTATTCCTCTTTGTCACCGTTCTTCAGCTGCCTTCTCTGTGTGGCCTGTGGAAGTTCTGATGAAAGTCTCTCCTCTGCCACTGACAGTCACACAGGCTGTATGACAAAACAAACAAACAAGCAAAACCAACCAACAAACAAAAATTCAAGAAATGGAGCTGCAATAACAGGAGACTCACATGGAAAAAAAATTAAATATGACCCAACATACAACAAAAACAAACAAACAAACAAAATATATATATATATACTACTTGAGATTCTCTGCTAATAAAAGTAACCCAGTTCAAAGAAAAATTTAGAAATATAAAAAATACCCACAAAAAATTATCCACAATTCTATTAGAGATGAACATAATGTATATATATTTGGGAGTCCTGGAATTATACTTTTTATTCAATTGTATAGTCTGCTCTTTTCACTTTATTTTGGGAGCATGTTTCCACGTCATTATACATTCTTCCACAATATAATTCCCAAGTATGCATCACATTCGATTGCATAGATGTGAAACTATTTACTTAACTGGTCCCGTCTCGTTTCCTCTCACCTCTTACTTCCTCATGCTGGTCAGGAAAGCTGCCTCTGGCATAAGCTCTTCTTAATCTGCCTTGACTTTCATCCAGACACATAAATGCTTGTCCCAGTGCATCTGGATGGGATGATACAATTACACTGTGTTTCCTGGGAGTAATCACGGTGATGCTGCCGAGTCCGTCTGTGGGCTTTGTGTGGAAGATGTGTTAATTACACTTGTCAAGCCACAAACTTCTATTCCCCGAGCATCTCTCGGTCAGCACATTCATTTGCGTGCAGCGCTGCCAGTGAGGATAAATCTAAATAGTGCCTTTAAATCAGCCCTGGCTGCCAACTGGCTCCATTGACTCGTCAATGCATTCTCAGCCTGTCTGGGACCTGGACGGGCTGCACAAAATCACCAGCATGTGAGCCGTGACAACTGACCCAGGCCCTCTGGGGTACAAGGGATCCCCTTCCAGAAGCAGGTAATGCTACTCATACACCTCCACTTCTGTCCCCATCTGGATCTCAGCTGTCTCAGATCCAAATGGAACACATCGTGCTGCCCTGGGCTGCCCATGAGAAGGGGCAGCTGGGAGCTTGGCTGCCAGGACCTAGAAGCAGAAGGCAAGCACTTGCAATGGGATTCCAAGGGAAGCTCCATGACTTGATACTTTGGGGAGCACAAAAAGAGTCAGGTATTCTAAAGTTATAGAATCTTGAAGTTGTCCAAAGCTGACTGGCTTATTGGCTTGGGTCACGTATTAGTTGGGATTTGCCAGAGAAACAGAACCAACAGGATGTATGTTTGTATATAAAGAGATTTATTGTTAAGAACTGGCTTCTACGACTGTGGGGGCTGGCAAGATGTTGAAGTCCTTAGTCCAAATACCCCCCAGAGAAATTGGCTGGCTGGAAATTCCACCAAGGACCAATGTTGAAGTTGAGGCAGAAATCCTTCTGACCTCTGAAACAAAAGTTCTGGCTTTTAAGATCTCCTACTAATGGGATGAGGAGACTCCCCAGTTGTTGAGGGCAATCTCATTTGTTGATTGTAGATGCAATCAACTGATCATAGATACAAATCCCCCCCATGAAATACTTCACAGTAACAATCAGGCCAGTGCTTGACCAAAACTATCACATGTTGTTCTGCCCTGTAAGGGTGCATACCCCACATCAACTTTTTCTACTAAGTTCTGGGACAATAAGACTCCACCTGCTGGTTTGGTCTTTGATTCTCATCTCTCTATCTCATTTGGTCCGTGAGGCTGTCCTTGACTTTCTTGATTCAAATAACCTTAACCACTTTTTAACCTAGATCCATACCTTGGAATTTGTCATTCTCTTAGCTCCTCTTGCTTGTTTCTCAATCCTCTGCTAGATAGAACTGCTAATTTCAGTGGGAGTTCATGGGTCTTGGACTATGAGTTTTCACATGTGTCCCTTTTCTCTTGAGGTGCACCTTGTCACTTGGGCCTTACCATGCTTCTGTGCCCTGGGTCTCATGATGGCAGGGGTAGTGGCAAGGCTTTACCATGTGCTTTTGGAGACAGTGGACATGGACAAGCAGGAACCAGAGCAGGGAAGGAGGAAAGAAGAGGAACCATGTTTGGTGGACTGGGGTGGCTCTTGATTTGGGCTGTCCACTCTCATTCTCCTAGTAATAGATTTTTTGTCCTAGCTGTAGAGATGCGTGCCTGACCCAGGCCTGGCTAATCGTGGCATTCCTTTCCCTGAACACAAGGATGAGCCCAGAAATGGTCAGGGGGCCCCTACAGTGGTCATTAGAGTCTTTCTGAGGGATTGAGTCACAGATGTTGGGGGAAAGAAATCTTTCTTCCCATTGGGTTTTCTGAGCAAGGGCTTTTGGAAGTCAGGCTCTCTGTCAAATGGATGAGGAGAGAAAAATACATAAAGAACAGCAGAAACCAGCAGAAGAGGGCATGGAGGGAAAAAAAGCAGCATTGTGGAGGAACAAAACACTTGTTCTGATCCTTGAGGTCCCGGTCCCCTCCCCTGGGACTTCAATTATGTGAAAATCCTCTGCGGTTTTCTCAGCGACATGAGCTAGATTTCCCCTGTCTTGCTTAAGCAAGTTTGTGTTGGGCCTGTGACATGTGTGGCTGGAAGTACTTTCTGACGGATGTACTTTCTGATGCCAGCAGGTGCCAGAGCAATTTGTGAATACAGATGAGATGTCCCTCTGGGAACTTCTGGAAATAACTTGAGGACACTTTGAGGAAGACCAGTTTCCTGCAGCAAGCAGGATGAGATCACCTGCCAGAATAATTTGGGATCATAACAAGGAAACATGATCTTGTTTTGTAATCATAGGCTAATGAAGCCAGGAATATATAGGTTATAGCCTCACAGACATCAGGCAAATATCTTCCCCAAATTGACTCCTGGCTGGACCCCTGCCCTGAGTTCCAGTCCACCTGACATGCTCAAGGATGAGCCTGAAATCCAGTGGTGGGGGTCAGCTGGGGTCCTGCTAATACGCCGATTTCTTTACGGACACTCTACAGAGAGAAGTTTCTGAGAGGGAGTTGTGAGGCTGTGGCAGCCACATGAATGTAAGGGTTAAGAGAGAAGAAAGAAATCAAGGATAATGTCAAGACACAAGGTTGGGAAAGTGAGTGTTTGGTGATGCCATCAACCTACATAAATACTTACGAAGGGGAGAGCAGGTGTGTGCAGGAGATAAATTCAGAGTTGGATATATTACATAGACAGTTCAGCAGGTCTTGGCTACAGCTCTAGAATACAGGAGAGAACTACAGGCCAGTACTTAAGATTTGGATGTCACAGGCTTGTCCATGGACTTGAAAGCAGTGAGGAATGGGGGTGTTAAATAAAATCACTTTACAAGGTGGCCAAGAGGCAAAATACAAGGCCAAGGACAGACTCATATGAAACATCAGCATTCTAGTGATGAGATGGGAAGTGTCAGCAGAGAAGTAAAAAGAGAGATGGAAGAAGAAAAAACTAGAGAGGGGGTAGCAGGCAAAGATGTCAAGGCAGTGGGAGGTCTGAGACAAGTGCAGGGGTCACCCCCATCCCTAGCTTCTAAGAAGTCAAGTGGAAAGATGGTATCTGTCCATGGAGGACACTGGAATCTCAGCAGGGTGACCAACTCTCCCGATCAGCTGGGACTCAGGGGCTGCCCAGGATGCAGGGCTTTCAGGATAGTATCAGGAAAACCAGAAGGGCTGGTCACTCTACCTCAGCCCCAGAAGCTACATTTGAAGACTCACGGGCAGGTCTGCTGGTTCAAAACTGTTGTGTACCCCAGAAAAGCATGTTCTTTAATCCTCATTCAATATTATTGGGTGGGATCTTTTTTACTAAGCTGTTTCCATGGGAGATGTGGTCCACCCAATTATGGGTGGGACCTTTTGATTAGGTGGTTTTCATGGAGATGTGTCTCTACCCATTCAAGGTAGGTCACTTACTAGAGTACTTTAAGAGGGAACCAATTTGGAAAAAACTTCAGAGCCCACACAGCCAAAGACCTCTGGAGATGCAAAAAGAAAATGCCCCCAGGGAAGCCGTTTTGAAACAAGAAGCCAAAGACCCCAGCAAACACCAGCCACGTGCCTTCCCAGCTGACAGGTGTCTCAGACCCATCTGCCTTTTTTGATTCAAGGTATCTGTCCCTGGATGGCTTAGTTTAGACATTCCTATAACTCTAGAACTATAAACTGCAATGTAATGTATTCCCCTTTTAAAAGCTGTTCCATTTCGGCTATATTGCATTCCAGCAGCTTTAACAAACCAAAATAACAGGGGTAAGGATCAAGGAATCGGGGAGTGAGTGGGAGTTCTGAAATATGCCTGCCTCTGGTGTGATTATACTCCTGACTGCAATTGTGGTGTGTCTTTCTGACCGGTCCACTAGAACCTGGTTAAGGTGGATGCTTGGGTTTTTGCCCACAGTAAAGCCCTCAGGTGAGGTCAGCTCAGGGCCTAACCAATTGACATCATGGAACAACAGAGTTGTTGAAGATTTAAGTGTCCCCCAGATGCACCGAAGGCCACTCTGACCTTCCTTGTCTGGTTGGACACTCCAGGGCATGCTATTTAAATGAATCTTTCTCTACCTAGCATCAGAGCTCTCTTGCTCTGCCTTCAGAGTACCTATTTTTGAAGCATTGTGCACTGGGCAAAAGCCTTGATTTTTTTTTTTCTTAAAAAGAAGTCATCAGGTTATCTGGCTCCATGCAGACCCTTAGATGTGTGATTTCATCATTCATGATCGAAGCTTTTGGTCTGTAATTTACAGAATAAGTGAATAAGGAGGCTCTCCTTCCCATAAACCGATCTCTTTGCCCTTTCAGCCCAGAATAACTTTCCATTTATCCCTATGATAAAGTGTTAATGTTGTGAGCTAGCATATGTAATCTGTCATTATGTAAACACAGCCCTAGACTCGCACAGCCAAGAAAACCACTGGAGCTTCTTACATGTGTCTGAAGATGAACACCAAAGGGGACTTGTGGCATTTCTACCACCATCAAACCTGGAGAGGGAATCTCTACTGAGAACCGTTCATGAAGCCTATCGGCAGTCTCCCGGCTCCATTACTAGCTTGACACATAGTTAGATAAATAATCTCAGCCTTAACTCACTCATAAGCACTTTTAAAAAGGAACCCCCAAAGCCCCACTTGATTAAAAGTTTTCAATGGCTCGCCACTCTCCATGGTCAAAGGCCAAGGTCATA
This sequence comes from Myrmecophaga tridactyla, assembly GCA_004026745.1. NCBI lineage: Eukaryota > Metazoa > Chordata > Mammalia > Pilosa > Myrmecophagidae > Myrmecophaga > Myrmecophaga tridactyla. The sequence continues at coordinate 11,826 of PVIY010013611.1, forward strand.
AATGCGGTTTCTAAGGACCCCTGCCTGCCCAGCTTTGCCTTGTCCCAAGCTCCCTTTCTCCTTCTGCTTCTCAGTCCTGCTGGTTGTCTTGTTTATTTTAAATTAATGCAATTTTATTGAGATATAGTCATATACAATATCATCATCCAAAGTATACCATCAATGGCTCACAGCAGCATCATATGGTTGTACATGCATTGCCACAATCAATTTTAGAACATTTTCATTACTCCAAAAAATAAATGAGTAAAAATACAAGGAACAAAGAACACCCATAGCCCTTATCTCCCTCTATTATTTATTTATCTTTTGCTTTATTTTCTTAACTTATCTGCCCATACACTGGATAAAGGGAGTGTCAGTCACAAGTTTTTCACAATCACATGGTTACATCATAAAAGCTATAAAGCTATACAATCATCTTCAAAAATCAAGTCTTGATTACAGTATAGCAGTTTCAGGTACTTCCTTCTAGTTATTCTAATACACTAGAAACTAAAATGGAATATCTATATAATGCATAAGAATAACCTCCAGAATGACCTCTTGATTCTTTTTGAAATCTCTCAGCCACTGAAACTTTATTTTGTTTCATTTTTCTTCCACCATTTGGTCAAGAAGTTTTTCTCAATCCTGTGTTGCCAGGGTCAGGCTCATCCCCAGGAATTATGTCCCACATTGATGCTAGCTGTCTTTGAATTCCTTAAATGGGATGCCCTCCCTTCTTTAACTTCCTCTGCTTCTTCATTCCTCCTTCACCTGGTTATCGCCAAGGCATCCTTCTCTTTTCATCTCAGTCATTATTTTCTCAGGGAGGCTTTTCCCGACCCATGGCTTGGTCAGGATCCTTTATTTGCTTTCACAAGACCTCTACCAAATCAAGATAGGTTAGACATGTGATCATTGCAAGCAACTCCAGTATCTCAGGGATAGACGAATGAGGATCCTTGGAGCTTGTGATACCCTACAAGGTTCAGTTCAGGGACCGTGAACCTGCCCTCCCCTTAGATCTCACAGGTGCAAATATGCATCTCTTTTATGGTTCCTTACACTGCTTGTGATATAGTTATTTGCATCCCTGTCTTATCCTTATTTTTAGACTCTAAGCTCCTTGTAGGCAGGCAGATTTATTTCTGTTTCACCTTTGAGTTAATCAGGTACTCAAATAATAAATAAATAAATACATTAAAAAAAGTTAATCATGTCTATTTATAGATAATAGATGCTCAATGGTTTAATGAATTAACTAGTTAAAATAAAAATGGTTATTGAAAGCATTTTCTTTTTTAATGAATTTGTGGAAAAGTAAGAATCATTATCCCTTCCTATCGATATTTTTATGAAATTTCATTTGCAATGGCTCTGTTGACACTGTAAATGAAAAGCAAAAAAGGGTAATAAAATATGTATGTCTCTGATAACTTTTGATCCCATAAAGAGTCCATTCCATTCAGTTCAATTAAATTCAGCAAGTGTAATTGAGTGCCTAGGATGGGTAAGGGCTTTACTGTGGCAATGGAATGCCTGGTTTTGATGGGACAGTTTGGGATGAAAACTCCCTAATCCAGTTTGACTTTCCAAGTCAGACCTCAGCAGTCACAAAGCCATTCTCCCACGCTTGTACTATAGCCATTCATTCATTCACTTCTTCTCCATTCAATGGAACTTTATTGGATACCCATCAGAAAAGGTCAAGACAGCTCTGGTGTAGATACTTTGGAAGGAATGATACAAAAGAAGAGATTGTAATTGTCCTTGCCCATTTAGAGAGAAAGTTTCAGTAGCTCAGGCCCTTCAGAGAGAGCAAGAGACCTGGATTCAGTTTCCTACCACTGCTCCATCGTTAAGCAGAGCGAGCCTAACAAGTCACCCCACTGCTCTGACCTAGGTTACTTAGTTGTAAACTGAGATTATTAGACTGGATGAACCTAAAGAATACCAGGGATTGGAAGTCATTATTCTGGGAGGCTCTTAAAACCACTAGAGCTGCTCGTAGGACGTGTGATCCTACTTTGCACCCATAGAGCCCTGACCCCTTTTCCTTAGCAAATGATAGAGAAATCAGCAAAATTAGGTTAAGCAGGGAGGTAGTTTCCCAATACCAGGGGCCTAGACCTGCTGTGGTGCTTTGGTGATGCCCATCCCCTACATGACTAGAAAAACATGAGTCCCGGAAGATTCTTGACTCTAGTGCAGAGGTCTGGATATTTTATTAGCATTTTCAGCTGTACCAATGATTTGGAGTTTGACAACTGAGTGCATATCTGATATGCTTTCTGACTAGTCATTATTCAACTGATGATATGGTATAGATTACAGAACCGAAGAAATGAAGCTCATAGTGTTATCACTTTAATTTCCTTTCTAATATTTTATGCAATATATATGAAGGTATATTTTTATTTATTTAATTAATTTTTTTTCATGGAATAAATAGGTAACTGAAATAACTGGAGACAATGTGGTTGTTTTCAGAGAAGTCTGAAATTAGATCAGTTAGCACATACAGAGTTTCAGGTAACAGGAAAACCCAACTATCAATGACTGAAATCATAAGAACAATTGTTTTTGACTTAACAAGTTGTCTGGAGGTGGGTGGCTCCAGGTGTTAGGAGCTGGGCTGATGTCTCTGCCATTTTCCGGTTTTCTCATAGTCACAAGATTGCTGCTAGTACTCCAGCTATCAAATCCTCACATGGATGCAACCATTGGAAGGAAGCAGGGAGTTCACTAAGAGAACAGAATAGACCTCTCCTTGTGTCACTCTTCTTTCACTAGAAAGATAAATCCTTCTCAGAAGCTTCTCCAGTAGACTTCCTCTTTGTCTCATATGCAAAACAAATATCTGCTATCATTGGGTCCTTTTTTTTTCTCCACCCTCTACTGTGGAAGCAGTATAATGGCTGAGAAGGTTGGGTATGTCTAGGGAGCCTGACAAAGTGTTTTCCAGAGTCCATCCCTTTGGCCACATACTCTGTATACATTGCTCCTCCCAAATATTCATTGTAAGTGGGATACTTTCACCCATTGCCCATCTTAGAACAAATCCATACCATTATGCAGTTACTGCATCTAGCATCAAATCTTGGATCTCTGGGTGATGCATCATCTTTTCCATCATGTCTCAATGTAGATTCTTATGGCCCATCAGCCTATAACTAATAGAAAGCTTATCTGATTCAAAACAGTGATAAAGAAGGAAGAGGATACCATGAATTAAAAACTTACTTTTGGAAAACGGGATAATGGGAAATGCTCAGCGGTCATTGGTTTTTAGTCCTATTGTGTCCTATTGGTCTTGTATGATGAGAATGTTCTGATCTGATGTAAAACTAAATTCCACGCTCAGTCCATGGCAACTTCTGGACATATTCTTTGAGAAAATCTTCTTATTCATTGTGCTCTGTGGCCCATGTGAGACATTATGGAAGTGCACTACTTAGAAATTGCATAGCCTTTCTAGTCACTTCACTGTGGATTAAGTCTTGAGATCCTGACACTATCTTAGGAATTAAATAGAGTTAAACAGTCATTGCCTATTGCTGACTAGCCTTAGGTTTTACCTGGCAATATAGTTCCCTCAAAATATTAGTGGATTTTCTGATCTCTTTACTTAAATGCAATGCCACAGAATCAGGGTGTCAACTAGTCCTTTGGGCAGCAGATACTGAGACAGAATTGGAAGTACAAGAGATTTGAGAAAAATAAAAGGGTGAGGAGTTAGCAAGAGCAGGAAAAGCTTTCAAACAGTGATGCAGATGTGGTGAAGCCTTTACTAACTCATCAGGGAGATTCAGAGCAAAGATTGCTCATTAGAAGGTATAAGAGTTGAATAGTGTCCCCCCCAAAATTCATGTGCACCTAGAACCTTGGAATGTGACCTTATTTGGAAATAGGGTCTTTGCAGATGGAATTAAGGTAAGGATCAAGATGAGGTCATCTTGGATTAGGGTGGGCTTAAATCCAATGCAAGTGTCCTCCTGTAAGAGAAAGAAAAGGACACACAGAGACACAGAGAAGAGGTGAGGATATGAAGATGAGGCAGAGATTGGAGTGATGCATCTATATGCCAAGGAACACCAAGGATTGCTGGCAAACACCAGAAGGCAGGAAGGAGTCATGGGATGTTTTTTTCTCCAAGCATCCAGAAGGAATCAACTCTGCTGACACCTTGATTTTGGGCCTCTGGTCTCCTAAATTGGGAGAAAATAAAGGTCTTTCATTTTACGTTACCTAGTTTGTGGTCGACTGTTATGACAGTCTCAAGAAAATAATGCACTAAGCATGTGATTTGAACCTCAAAGAATAACAGGTAAGAATCTGAAATGAATGTTTTGCCACCACCTGACAAGTATTACCAACATCCAGCCTGTAATACTTAGGTCCTCACTGCCCTCCTAGTTCTTCTTAACCATTTTGTCTTTTCAGATATATTGTTTGTGTTGCTCTATTTACTATAGATTTAAAAAAGATGTATTTAGCTGCAAGGAATGGAAAACTTACATAACAGGGGCTAAAACAATAAAGATGTTTTTATTTGCTTAACAAGAAGTCTAGAGGCAGGTGTTTCTAGGATACATTTAGCATTTTGATGAGGTCAAGGCTCCTCATGTCACAAGAAGGCTGCCACAGCACCAGGTACTATATGCTCATCCACCCATGTCCAAAGGCAGAAAGGATGCTCACATAAGAATGTGGTCCTTTTGTGCCCCCTTCCTCCCAGAGGCTGTGCAACAGAGTTCTGCTCACACTCCTATCCATTGCAAAGGAAGCCAGGAAAGTGAGTCTCTATCATTTTCAATCTTTATAGTGGGAGGAGGGAGAAAGAGAAAAGGATTTTGAGCACAGCCAAACAGCAGTGTTTGCCCAGGGATCATGCCTATTGATCTTAGTCCTTCAACCTCCAGCTTGGCAATAGATCAACCATCTGTTTTCCCTTCCAGGGGAGTAGCTGTTTATGAATAAATTATACTCTGAGAGTCCGGAGAGTCCTTAAAACAAAGTACTGTCAATCCAAGGCCTCCTTTTCATTAAATCCACTTTAGTGTCTATTGCTCATTTGATGTTGTCTGATATTTCCCTATGATGGGAAATATTGACAGGATAGGAAAAAGGGAGAAAAATACTTCAAATCTACCCTACATTCCCTTGTTTCCCCAGAGCTGAATAATCAGGCTCTTTTGGGTAACCCATGAGTTGAGGACACAAATCCAGGCCAGAGTTCCAGAGAAGCTCCACGAACCTCCTGGGAGATGGGATATGGTCTGGTTAAAAGCCCCCAGAATCAGGTAGGTAATCTACTCTTCAGAAATGTTAATTCCCTTTTTTTCCTTCACAGTGGGTGTTTTAGTTTCTTAGGGCTGGGATAAAAAAAATTGCACAAACCAAGTGGCTTAAAAGAACAGAAATTTATTCTCTCACAGTTCTGGAGGCCAGAAGTTCAAAGTCAAGGTGTGGGTGGAGCCAGCCTCCCTCTGAAGCCCCTAGGAAAGAAAGCTTCCTTGGCTCTTTCAACTTCTGGAGGCCCCACATGTACCTTGGCTCACGCCAATCTCCTCCCATAGTTGTCTTCTCCCTGAGTCTCTCTGTCCAAATTTCCTTCTTCCATGTTGGATTTAGGGCTCAGTTTACAGCAGTATGACCTCATCTTAACTTAACTAATTAATACGGGCAAAGACCCTATCTCCAAATAAGGTCACTTTCTGAGGTTCTGGGTGGAGGAACGTTGGGGAGAAACTGTTCAATGCAGCACAGGGGGCTTTTGGAGTTTTCCCCAAATTCACTGTCCAGCATCTGTTCCCATTAAAGCCAGCATGAGCACTTCCGGCTCCATCCCTGTGGACTGGCCAACCAGCTGGAGTTTATGGCCAAGTCACAGTGAAGTGGAGACAGTCTGGTTTCAGTCTGTCTCCCTTCTATTAATAAGAAGTAGTATTTACCAGTTATGCCAAGTTTTATGTTATGTGTTTTACATACATTATTTCATTTAGTTCTCACACCCAAATGAAGAAGGCATTATTAGCTTTATTTATCCAGATAAGAGAAAGTGTCTCAGACACATTAAGGAACAAGCCCCAAGTCACAGGCTTTGGAAGTTGCAAAGCTGAGATTCAAACCTGAGCTTCGAAGTCTATGTTTTTAACAGCTCTGTGGGTAACCCTTTTCCCTGCTTTCAGGTCCCAGTGCCCTTGCCCATCTCTCTGCTCTCCTCTCCACCAAAATGTGACTCAACCCTCATCCAAGACTGGTTCTGAGATTAGCTATGAATACACACACTGCCTCTTACAGGAGTGCTTTAGCTACAGCCCTATCTTGATTATTGATGGAATGAACTTAGCCACGAACTAGGAAGTTGGCCAAGTATTTAGGAGCACCCTGAAACCACACCTTTGTAAAGGTATTAATCCACATTTCTGCCTATAGCACCATTCTCATTTCACTGTAATTTCATTTTCCCAGTCCTCTTACCTTCAGGATTCTTAGAAGGGTTTTAAGATTTCCTTTCATTTCTAAAAGACACTTCCTTTGAAAATAGTCCTGGCTGGTGGCTGATTGTGGGTCCAGAGGTCCAAACCAGAAAATGTGAACGTACAAGAAGCTGAGCAAGGCAGGGTTCCTTGAAAAATCAAACACAGCCTTGTAAGGGTTATTGCTCTTTCTGGCCTGAGCCCTTTAAATTGGCCCATCCTTCCGATGCTAGAAGGCTCAGGAGACAAGCACAATGACAGCCTATATCTCTGCATCCTCCTGAAATATTTTTCTCATACATCCTTCCCACAGTTCTTGTTTTCTTCCTCTCTGTCCTGATCTCATTGCTTTGCTGATCTGGTTCCACTAGGTCTTTCTGATGGCTTGGTGCTCAATCTTGGGGGCATGCATAGGGTACCCCACTGAGCACCTGTCCCCTAGGGAGTCACCCTCTCCTGGTTGGCCTGCTCAGGGTTCCCCAGAGGCCCATCATTCCAATCCAAGAGAAAGAGTCCTAATTGGGGATATTTCCTGGACCTTAGTTTACTCGAAACTTGAACTGGCTTCCATGGGAATTTACAGGGTCTGGCTTATCATCATCATAACTCCTGTACCTTTCCTGGATTATGGCCATCTGCTGTTTCTGCCCTCATACTCCCAGGGTCTGACCAGTGCTGTACTGGCTCCCAGAGACGGTAATGATGGATGCACTTTACTCTAGGATCATCCTCATGAGCTCTCGCCTCCACAGGCTGACGTAACCTGACATCTGGTTTTCGAGCTTGCCAACAGAGTCGCAATGTCATCAAAACTTGGCTTGGCCCTGAAGCTATCTTTTTGAAAACTGTTCATTGCAAAGGATTTGTAATCTAGGTGTCAGCCAGATCCTTTTGACTTGTGAGATGCAAATGAAATGAGCTTAGAGTTCAGTGACCAAAAACACAGGCCCTAGAATCCAGCTGTCCAGAACCCACATCTGGATACGCTTCTTACTCACTGTGTGATGTTGTGCAGGTTGCCTAACATCTCTGTTTCTTTGTCTGTAAAATGGGCATAAGCATATCTTATAAATCTGGGGTGATGAGTCAATGAACTACTTATAGCAAGTAAAGCCTTAAGGACAGTACGCAGTGTTCCCATTAGCTCTCCCCATGAGGAGAAAAGAATTTACATTTCTTCTTGTAAACGCTGACTCTGAATTTCTACTGCAGCTAAAAGCAGCCAGTTCCAGGGACTTTGTTGCCATCTCATGCTCTCCAATTCTTTTTGCCATGCCAACCTATGCTCTGTGCCACCCTGAGACCTCTACTCCCCCAAATTCCTTTGACCTATAAGGTTGGGTGTGCAGAAGACTTCCCAAAGCTTTAGGGTAATGGGGCGGGGGGTGGGGGTTATAATGAATGCATCACTACCTGACTCAAATTTAAAGACATCCAGTTCTTAAAAGGTCTTTGGTCTCCACAGTCCCCACCCTCCAGCCCTCTCTTCATTTCTTTTTTCCCTACCTTTGTTTATTACTCTGACTCCTTTGATTAAAATTCTCCAGGCTTTACTTTCCCACCAAAAATTCAGAGTAAGATAGTTCCTTGAAGGTAGTTCTCGATTTTCCCAAACAGAGATGGTCCTCCTCCAAAGAGGAACTCCAGTGGCAGCTTTATAAATAACAAAAATCTTGCTTCCCTCCTAGCTGATGATGATAACTAATTGAGGCAGGTGAAGATATGGGCCATTTAAATGGGCGCTAATACTAAAATGGCAACTGAGGGCAACCATAAGCCTGTGCTGGACAATTTACAGAACACTTTCAAATCCCTCATTGTCTCATTTGAATGTACTTCCTTTTCTTCGGGCCTGGAGGGGTTGCACATAAGGGCTCTGCACCAGAAAGGATGCCCGCTTCCTGCTTTGGAAGTCTTTTCCATGCTCATGTAAAGCTCGCTGAGGAATAAGTTCCCAGATGAGTTCACAGACAAAGCCACTGGTGCAGTGCCCACTGACCCCGAGCCCTGGGCTGTAAAACCCTGCCACAAAGAGCCATCCATGAAAAGATACTCCAGCCTTGCTGTCTTAGTGGGTACACATATGGGGTTTGGGAAAATACAGAGGACAGATGAGCTCATCTTCCTTGGGGGAATTATTGGGTCATTTCTCAGCATGTCTGAAGCCTGAATGAGAGCGACACCCTGATGAATCACACACGGCAGCCACAGTTCAAGCAGGAAACTGAAATTTGAACAAAGATTTAAGTGCTTCCTAGCCCACAGCCTTTCATCTTTAAGGACTAATTCACAGCATGCATTTTATGCATCTTTGTAGGGTCGTGTTGCCATTTCTGGACCCTTATTTCTTAGCAAATGGGGGGTGGAATGACACTGCTAAGTGGCTGTCTTCGGTGGCAGAGCTTGCCCTGACATATATCTCACTGGGAGGGGTCATAAATATTTTCTGCCCTCTTGTCGGAAGATCTGCATGATGCTTCATTTTGGAAAACAACATAACAACTGCATCATTAAGCAAAAGAGAGGCTAATGTATCTGCCGGCCTGGTGGGGAAGACAAACAGGAATTATTTTATCAAGCCATAAAATAGATTCTGCTTTTGGCACCAGTTGCCTGCTTGCTTCTGGCACCCACACATTCCAACCTGTGGCTGTAACTTGTGGCATCTACCACCTTTGTCAATTCACCAGCATCCCTCTGCCCTCTCGTGGTCCACTGCCACGACCGTAACAGGCCGTTATGTCCCTGTTGGAAGCTCATAGCTTGGAACAGTCATTGCATAGACTTTTCAAAGTGACTCTGAAAGAGCTGCTGAGATGGCCCAGTTGGGTTTGTCCCTCAGATTCTTTGCCACTCATGCTGGTTTTTAATATACTGCCTGATAATTGCCCAACCACTTCTTGGTCTCCATTATTAGATCAAAACCTCTGTGAACTAGGTTTAACATTCCAGAGACCTACAACCTTCAGATAGGTCCCTGGACCAGATAAGTCTAACGCAAAGAGGCCAGCCTCTCCAGAACATCAATTAGTTCCATCCCCTTGTCCCATATTAGTGACAACCTTTTCCAAAATGAAATAGTTAGAATGGGTATAGCTCAAATACCATTAAAGAGTGGGGGAAAGATCAAAGGTGATGGTGGAATTATATAGAGAAGGTAGGATTTAACAAATGATTATGAGTGCTGAATCATTATATTGATATTTCTTTTAGTCTCCAGTATCTTAGAGCAGCTTAGAAGTAAAAACCTGAAATGGGAAGTGTAACCCATACCAACTGTGAAATCTGTTCTACAACTAATTGTTGTGATGTGCTTTGTAATCTATTGCCTTTTTGAAATTTATTTTTTACAAAAAAAGAAAACAATATATATTTCTTCTAGCCTCCCGTGTTTTGGAGCAGTTATAAGGATAAATCTGAATAGTGAAATGGTAATCCATAAGAAACTCTGAAATCTGTTCTGCATCTACTTGTTGACGTATACTTTGAAAATTATTGCTCTTTCTTTCTTTTCTTTATATATATATATATATTTAACAATAAAAAATGTTTAAAGAAAGAAAAAACCTCTGCGAAGATGTGAAGACAGGACTGTGCTCTATTTAGCACGATGCTGGCACAAAGCCATTCAATAGGTTTGTTGGTTGAAGAAATGAATGGCCTGTCCCAACAAGACAAAGGAATTAGCTTTTTGGGTAGAATGATCCTGCCAAGCCTCTCTACCCTTCACTTCCTTTGGATTACGTCATGCCTCTTGCCCTGCATGTAGGTGATGAATATTGAGAACATTTTCACTTTATTTACTTGGTCTCTCCCTCAAAAGATATGGTGACGAATAATTATATCATAAACTCAAATAAAAGGCCAAAGGGAAATATAAAGGATTGGAGGCAGGGGAACAGGAATGTCTGAGCTTGACCTGAGGCCACACTCGGTGGGCTGAGAGCCTTCAGCCAACATGGGTCTCACATGGGCCTCACCCACCTCCTAGGGGGAGACTGAAATGTAGGTGGTCGTGTTTGTCATGACAAGGGACAATAGTCAGGGATGTTAAGCATCATGTGACATAGGGCTTGGTCCTCTCTAATGAGCAATTTTCTCCCTCAAATGTCATTGATTTCCAGGATGGGAGTTACCTTTTATATTGTGTCAGTTTAGTGCCATATTTCCTTCCTCCCTCCACCTTCTTCCTTCTACCCTTCCTTCCTTCATCTTTCCTTCCATCCTTCTATCATCCTTCTGTTGTTCTTCCATCCTTCCATCCTTCCTTCCATCCTTCTGTCCATCTTTCCATCCTCCCTTGCTGCTTCCTTCCCTTCCTCTCCTTCCTTCCAAAACTTACTGACCGGCTCCCACTGGAAGTGCATGGTGAGAGTTAGGAAGATACATGCGACCTGGGCTTGGCCTCAGGGATCCCAGGCCTGCTGGGGGTGGAGTGTGGGTGGGGTGGAGGGACAGAGAGGTGAGGAAGGTGGGATATGTGCTTAGCAACAATAGAACTGGCAGGAAGTAGTTAATGGCATGGAAGTAAAAGTCAAGTATCGTAGGAGGCCAGGGAATGGAGAGATGCGCCTGATGGTTTCAATGAAAGGTATCTTATAAATCAGCACTTGATCACATTTTATTGAGTTCTGCACTTTGTATGGGCCATTCATATTTATTAATCCTCCGAATAGCACTATCAAGGTATTTTGTTTGCCCTCAAATTTATGCTTCACTGTTTCCATGCTCCCCTCTGTATTGCTAGAAGGACTGCAGAGCCCTGCAGTCTATTCTCCCCCCTTGCTGGCTGGCTTCTAGCTGGGTTTGGCTGGTGGGAGAAGGCAGTTTCTCCATGAAGCAGCAAGTGGCAGTATCTTCTCTGGGGCTCCATCTCCCACTCTGAAACTCTACCTTCCTCCCCTTTTCTCTCCTGCAGAGGGATAGCAGGGGCTTGACTTCCACCGTTGCTCCTCTCTGCTTTATCTCACCACCTTCTTTTGATTCTGCAGCCTCTATCACTGGCAGTAAGTAATCCCTTGCATTGAATTCCCTTGGCTGTAAAGATTTGAAGGGGATTTTGTTTTCCTAATTAGACCCTAATTAGAAGGAAAGCACCATTCTTAACATTTTAGAAATAAGGAGGGAGTTAAATAACGTGCTCAAGGTCAACCAGGGATATCAGGCAGAGCTCAGGTTTATCCTGGCCTCCTTTATCCTGACCTCCTCCTGCCTGCCAGAGAGAGTAAGGCAATGAAAAGAGCTGCAGAAAGACTTTTCCAAGAAAGTATGAAAGCCACATAGAGTTGTTTTATTTTATTTTTTCTTTCTTGCTTTTAAATGTGAAAGAGCTTTAAACATTTGTGGCATGGCTTTTGTTTTGATTTTTTTCTTGGAAAGCTAATATGTTAGCTAGATTAAGGAAATGCCACAGAAGTGCATATGGGTATTAGGCTGACATTTGACAAAGTCACTCATGACAGTCTGGTGAGACAATCTATGCTGGTACATCACATGGGTTGGTAAATGATTGACGCAGGGTTAAAAAAAACCTAAGTCCTCATAGTACTTTATGCTGTAATTATTTTATAATACTGTTACGATCAACTCACGTTGGAAAGAGAAAAGGAAAAGTCATGTTTGAAAATGATTTGGGCTTAGAAAGCTTTCTTTAAGCATAGCTTTCTTTAAGAATTGGAGATAAATTTATTCTGGTAACCACACCCTGGTTTGGTTACTAACTCTTGAATGTTAGGAAATCATTTACTAAATGTTCTTAATCATTAAATGGATTTATTTCATTATGTTGAAGATCTGCTGTCTGAAAAGGCCTGAAGAGAATGAGCCAGTTTCTAAAGTCAGTGAGGAGATGGGGCAGTGGGCGTCTATAAGAAGGCTCATTCTGGGGGACTGTTTGTTCAGATGCAGCCACAACTTGACTTCTTTTATTTCTTCTCTAGAACAAGTAACTGAAAATAGGAGTCAGAAGCATCAAGCCATCGCCCCACAGCAGTCCCTTCGGCCATATTCATTACCAGCCAAATCTATTCTGCCATGAAAACAGAGGGGGTTGGGGAGAGGGGAATATGGATGGTAGGGTAGGGGATAGAGATGAAAGGCAGCTGGTGCTATTTGTTCCCTAATAGGTGATACCCAGTAAATAGCCTCATTTCCATTTGCAAGTATGCGGTCTTGAATGGTAAAGTATTCACATCTCTGAAGGGGTACGGTTGGATGAGTTTATATATAATTCCCAGTGATTCTTAACTGTGAGTCATCCCGCATTTGGGGACATTTTGGGAAAATGTGAGGGTATTTCTGTGAAGATACAACAAGTAGGGGTTATTTGGGGCATGTTAACTTTTGGGACATTTTCATACAAAAAAAGACTCATCCTCGTCAAGAACCCCTACCCTTATGCGGAACATGCAGTGCTCTGTTGGGATTGTCCCTCTAGACCATATAGGGGCCTGGGGCTGAGGGCTGCACTAAAAGGGAAGGGCCTTCCTATATTCTGGAGCAGCCAGAAGGAAAAATCTGAGCAGATCATGTGGTGGCCCATGACAAACTCTGGGATCTGTCCTGTAACTTCTCGTTGAGGTGTGCTTTGAAAACTATTGCTTTTTTATTTCTTTGCTTTGTTTATATGTTATACCATACAATAAGAAAAGTTAAAAAAAAAAAAAAAAGAGAAAAGGGCTTTCCAGGTGTCAATTTTCTGTAGAAGAGGTGATTCACTAGACAAAAACTGTGAGTTCCTTGCAATAAAACATCCATGAGTGCTTCTATTGGAACAGATGTGGGACCACCCACAACAGAGTGAGACGTGGGTATTGTGTTAGGTTTTGTTGCCCAGATAGATCAACAGTCCTCAACTGAGAGGAGCTGAAGCTATCAGTAGATTCCTCTGGCTGCGGAAGGGTCAAGCTAACTTATGCCATCCAACTACACAGACAAGTAGCATCTTCTCCATACTGTTCAATTGGTGAAAGCTGTGAGTCTGCCTTTGGTGGGTGCACTTAAGGACTGCGGGAACTCCTGGGGTCTGGATGCTGATGGCAGTGACATAAGTGAAAAAGCTCCAACAGAAGGCAAATTCTGAAGGGAAAAGAGCAGTGCTACAAGACCCCAGTCAGAGGGGTCTCCTGTCATGCCACTCATGGAAGACCACGGTGTCCTTGTGTTAAGGAACTTCTAGCTAGATGTTCTTCAAAACCGTTTTCTCTTATGGGGCCCAAAGAAGGGCTACATTTCCCAGCAGCCAGTCTGGGGCCATGTCACTGACCATGGCCAATGGGATGTGGTAGAAGTAATCTGAGCCACCCTCAGACCTGGCCCCTAAAATCTCCTATGCAGTACTTGGCTCTCTGTTCTCCCATCCAGCTGACCAGTGGGAGCTACCTTATGGGAGCTGCCCAGTTCCTAAGTACTGTTTAGAGGAAAACTGCCCAGGAGAGGCACCTGACCTACAATGAGTGAGACATGAATGAGCATTAATCTTCTGTTGTGTTAAGCTGCTGAGATTTGAAGGTATATTGTTACCACAGTCCAGCATAATTGTGTACAAAACTTTGAAAGAGCGCTAATCAATGAAGTGCCAGAGTAACTCAAGGAAAGTTGTACAGTGGTGACAAGGCTTTGCTTTCTGTCTGCCTCTGATGTGGATGAAAACATGGAAGGTATACTGATCAAATCGGCAACTAATAAGAATCAGTAAGGCAGACCTCATGCATCTGATGATAAAAGAAATCCCAAAATATGGATCTTTGGAAAAATGGGCCAGCTCAAAGATAAAATTCTATAGGGCTAAATGGAAACTCGTACACTTATATCCAAAAAGTCAATCTTGCAAGTATAGAATGGCTGATAAGTGAAAAATGCCTTCAAGGTTTAGCTTAAATTACAGGAATATATTCATAGGAAAAATAGCCACTAAAAGGCAAAGGGCTAAATTATAGTATGAGGAAATATTGAAGGGCTTAGATATGTGCACTGGAGAAAACTTACAAGGGCCTTGATAACCATCTTCAAATATATATTTTTAATTGAAATGTAATTCACATACCATAAAATTCACCCTTTTAAATTCCACAGTTCAGTGTCTTTTAGTATAGTCGTGAGATTTTGCAACAATCAGCACTAACTAATTGCAGAATATTTGTATCTGTATCCTGATATCTTTTGAACTCTTTGAGTACTTATTTGTTTAATATGAATTTTCACCTATAAAACTGGAACTTCTAAGGAAAACTTTTGATTGACATATAATATACATGCAGAAAAATGCAAGAATCATAAGTGCATTGCCTGGGTGCGTTATTTAAAAATGAACCCACCTGTGGAAATCTAACCCAGGTCAAGAAACATCTAACCATTATCTGATTTCTAATATGATAGGCTAGTTTTGTCTCTTTGTAAACTTTTTGTAAACAGAACCATATGGTATGTATCCTTTTGTATCTGGCTTCTTTAGTTGACATTATATATGTAGGGGTCATCCAAATTATGTATAGCAATAATTTGTTCTTTTTCATTAGTATATGGAATTCTACTGTATGGATATGCCACAATTTATTTAGCTCTTCCACTGCTGATGGGCATTTGAATTGTTTCCAGTTTGGAGCTATTACAAATGGAGCTGCTAAGAACCTGTGAGACTGAACCACCAGGGCATGCTGCCCGATGCACAAGAAGGAGCTAATTCTGTGACACTGGGGTTTCAAAGAGAGGAAGAGTCTTTAATACAGACCTCAAGGTAGGAGAACAGGAGGCTTGTGTTCCTCAGATCTGCCTTCCTGAACTGGAGTAGAGTGACTGAAAGTTTTATAGTATTCTAACAAAGGTAGGCAGGCTTAGGATAATGAGTATAATGGTGCCAGATGATGAAGTTAGAGTCTAATTATTGAGCATGCACAGATTGATTACATGCATAGCCACAGGACCAACTAAGAAAATTGCAGCCTTAACATGATGATGGGTGTGATTTTTTGTTCTCTAATAAGGTAAAAGTCCTCTGTAGCTTAAGGTTTAAGCTACTGTGCATCTCAGGCAGGCCTATTCTGGATAGAACTGGTTTTATCTAGCGAAAGAGCTTAGGAATTGGGGTGAGTTAGTTCTGGACCAACTCAAATCCCTTCATTAATAAACATTAAGGACTGCCCGTGATATCACAAGATTTTAAAGTTAAAAAGCAAGATAAGGGGATACAAGGGGAGGCAGTCATGAGTTATCACTATATAGTTACAAAGCAAAGATGATGTAGTTACACCATAAAGCATCATCATCAAAGCGTCAAGGCATCTGAGTTATAGTCCAATGGTTTAAAGAAGTTATAGATACTTGCTTTTGGCTACATCATAAGGTTAGCATACATCAAGGTATATTAAGTTCAGTGAATTCCAGTAGTTACAGGTATTCACTTTGGGCTATCTTATAATATATTAGAAAGTTAGAAAGCATCAAGATAATGATTCAGTAATTATAATTGTTTGTTAACTCTTCACTCTCAGTTATACTTTTAGATGTGTTTTATAAAACATATGCATAGTTTTCTGTCGAGTGTATTCCTAGGAGTAGAAAGGCTGAGTCATAAGCTATATATATGACTTTAGTAGATACTGCCAAACAGTTTTCCAAAGTGATTGTCCTAAGTTATATTCCCACCAGCATGTATAATGAATATAATGGTGCCAGATGATGAAGTTAAAGTCTAATTATTGAGCATGCACGGATTGATTACATGCATAGCCACAGGACCAACTAAGAAAATGGCAGACTTAACATGATGATGGGTATGATTTTTGGTTCTCTAATAAGGTAAAAGTCCTCTGTAGTTTAAGGTTGCTTATCTGCACATCTCAGGCAGAAGCAAGTATCTATAACTTTTTTAAATCATTGGAGTATAACTCAGATGCCTTGATGCTTTGATGATGATGCTTTATGGTGTAACTACATCATCTTTGCTTTGTAACTATATAGTGATAACTCATGACTGCCTCCCCTTGTATCCCCTTAGCTTGCTTTTTAACTTTGAAGTCTTGTGATATCACGGGCAGTCCTTAATGTTTATTAATGAAGATTACTGCGCATCTCCAGCTGCTTTATATCTTCACCAACTCTTGCTAGTTTTAGTTCTCTTTATTTTAGCTATTCTGGCATATGTGCAGTCATGTTCTCTGTGGATTTAAATTGCTTCTCTCTGATAGCTAATGAGGATGAGCATCTTTCCATAGGTTTACTGCCATTTGGCTATTCTCTGTTGTGAAGTTCCTGTTCAACTTCTTTGGCCATTTAACTGATTGTTGTTTTTTCTTCTCATTGATTTGTTAAATTCACTTTTACAATCTGGTAATGAGCCTTTTGTTGGTTATGTGTGTTGCAAATCAATTTTTATACACTTAGTACTTTTGAGTGCTGTTTAAGGTTATGTGTCTACCCCAAGATTTTGTAGATATTCTCCAATGTTCTAGAAACTTTATCTTATTATCTTTAGCATTTAGATCTAATATACGCAGTGAATTGATTTTTTGTGAGTGGTCAGTGAGTAGCTATCAACTGTTATTATTTTCTATATGTATGTACTATTGGTGCAACAACTTTTAATGGAAAGACCATTCTTCCTCCATGTTCTACAGTTTCACCTTTGTACAAAATCAAAAGTCTGTAGAAATGTGGGTCTTATATATTTTTTGCTAATATTTTCCATAGTGTTTTGATGCTGTTGGGTATTATTTTAAGTGGAATTTCTTTTAAAATTTTATTTTCCAACTGTTTTTGCTGATATAAATAAATATGATTGGTGTTCCTTCACCATGAATCCAGTGACCTTATAAAAACACTGATCCATTTTAATAGTTTCTAGATCACTTTGGAGTTTCCACATACATAATCATGCCTTCTTCAGAGAAAAAAAGAAAAGAAAAAAAATGAAAGAAAGAGGAATAAGTTGTTTTATTTCTTCCTCTCCAATCCTTATGCATTTATTTATTGTTTTCTGGACTTATTGTATGGACTAAAACCTCTAATACAATATGAACAAAGTGGTGACAGCAAGGATCTCGATTCATTCCAAATCTCAGAATAAAAGCTTTTTACATTCATTTTACCATTAACTGTGATGAATGCTGCAGATTTTTTTTCTTCTCAAAGCTTTCTTTTTTTTTTATTTTTAACTTTTTTTATTGTAGAATACAAATATATACAAAGCAAAGAAATAAAAAAGCAATAGTTTCAAAGCACTCTTCAACAAGTTGTTACAGGACAGATCCCAGAGTTTGTCATGGGCTACCATTTGATCCTCCTTCTAACTGCTCCAGAATATAGGAGGCTAGAGGGCTTAAATATTTTTTTGTCATCACAATTGATTTTTTTCCTTATTTTTTTTTGTGAAAATACTGCTGATTTTGATAGATGCTTTTTATTTGATAAAATATTTGCCAACTCTTAGTTAGCAAAGAGTTTTATTTTCATGAAGGGATGTTGACTTTCTGTGTGTGATGAGATGATTAATTTTTTTTCTTTTATTCTATTAATATGGTAAAATACACTGATTTTTAAATGTTACACCAAACTCATTTTTATATTAAACTCAAATCAATCATGATATCCTATCACTTTAAATATTACTGAATTTGGTTTGTAAAATTTTTGAAAGATTTATGCATCTGTGTAAATGAAATAGATGTACCTCTAGTTTTTCTTTCTTGTAATATACTTGCAAGTTTAGTTTTCAGTGTTCTGCTATCTTCACAAAATAAGCTGAGCACCATTTCCTCTTCTAATACTCTAAAAAAGAATTTGTATGTTTGATGTAATTTATGTCTTAAATATTTGATGAAAGTCACTGTTGAACTCATCTGGAGCTGGAGTTTTCATTGAGGGAAGGCTTTTGATTATGGATTCCATTCTTAACTACATAAAGAATTATTTAGAATTTCCATTTCGTTTTGGTAAATTGAGCCTTCTTAGGGTCCATTTCATTTAAGATTTTTAATTCATTTGCTTAAAGTAGTTCAGAATTTTTTTTTATAAACTTTTAAATATCTGTAGGACTGGTAGTAATGTCCTTTTTTCATTCCTAATTTTAATTGTTTACGTCCTGTTTTGCTCTCTCCTTATTCCTCTCTCAGGGATGGAGATCCCATTCCCTCTCTCGTCTTGCCAGTGATTAGCTAATCAGGGGTTGGTAAACTACAAAGGACCAAATCTAGCCATTCATGTGTTTTTGTAAATAGAGGTTTGCTGTAGTACAGACACACCCATTCATTCACTGTCCATGGCTGCTTTCACACTATAATGGCAGAAATAAGAAGTTGTAACAGAGACCATGTTGTTCCCAAAGCCTTCAAAAAGCTATCTGACCCTGCTCTGTCCTTAGTTTCCTAAAAGGAACAATCTTTGTCTTCATTTCTCTTCTCTCTATATATATTTCAATAATTTCTTATTGCTTTTTTATTTTCTCCTTTCCTATTTAAATTTAATGTGCTATTCTTTTTTTCCAGATTCTGAAACGGTTGATCTGATACCTGATTTTCTATCTTTCTCCCATACTAACAAATTTATTAAGCTATAAGTTTCCTCTAAACAGGCTTTAGCTGCAATCTAGAAACTCTGTTACATTTTCATTATTATTTGATTCCAAATAGTTTCTAATTCCCCTTATAATTTCTTATTTGATCCTTGAATTATTTAGAATTGAGTTTCTTAATCTCCAAATGCATTTTAAGTATTTTTTTAATTAATTTCTAGATTAATTTGACAGTGGTCTGGGAATATAGTCTGTACGATTTTATTTCTTTGAAACATGTTGAGACCTGCTCGATGGTCCAGTAGAGGGTCAATTCTGTAACTATTTCATTTGTACTTGGAATAAATGTACTTTCCTTGAGATTATTATGTACAGTGTTCCAAATATGTTGATTAGGCCGAATTTTGTAATCCTGTTGCTCAAATCTGTATGTTTAGTGATCTGTTGTCTACTTGTTCTATCAGTCACATAGAGTGGTGTGTTATAATCTCCTATTATGATGTGAATTTTTATATATCCTTTTCCTTCTTTTGTTTTTGCTTTATATATTTGCATATAAATATAGATTAGGTGCATACAAATCTAGAATATTATGCGATCCCTGTAGCTCAGTTATTTCATTATTAGGAAATTCTGGTAATGCCTCTTGCCTTGATGCATACTTGTCTAATATTCAAAGAGCTATATAGCAATCTCCTTTTGGGTACCATTCACATGGTAAATATTTTTTCTTTCTGTCTTTCAAGATATAAATGGCCTTTTAGTTAATATATGTTTCTTGCAAGCAGCATATAGGTGATTTTTGTTTTTTATTCAGTCTACAAATCTGTATATTTCAACTGGAGTTTTTAGTATAGGTGTCATGTATTTACTGAAATATTTGGAAAAAATCTATTTCCCCTGCCCTTTATGTTTTCTTTCTATTCTTTATTGACTCCTGTGAATAATTATTTCCTTGTTAATAATTATATATATTTTCCTATTGTTTTAGAATACTTTAAATTCTTGGCTTCTTAAAAATGTATAATAAACTAATGCCTTTCACCCTCCCCAGACAACTAACCTTAACATACTTTAAGTCCATTTACCCTCCTCACCAGCATATATGCTATTATTTCCCTAAAAGTTATTAATATTTTTGCTTTATTGAATCAACATTGTTTTATATTTATTCTTACATTCACCAGTTCTCTTGATTGTTGTTATTTTCTGCAGCTCTTTGCTTTAATCAGGGATACTCATCTTTCAACCTGAAGAATGTTATGTAAATTTCCTCTAGTGTGAATATGCTGGTGATGAATTCTCTTAGTTTTTTCTAATATTCTTTCTTTATAAAGAAAATCTCTCTTCTTGCCTTTAAAATTCTCCCTTTGGTTTTGTTTTCCAAGCACAAGTGTAGTATTTCCAGGAGTGGTTTTCTTATCTACAGCTTTCCTTTGGCTAATGGAGTTTCTTGAATCTGTGGCATAATATCCTTTGTTTTAGAATACTCACAGTCAGTGTTCTTTCAACTATGGCTTTTGCTCTATTTTCTCTCCCTAGAAGTCCAGTTACAGTTCTGTTGGGTTTTCTCTCTGTCCCATTTAATTCTTAAATTTTTTCTGTATTTTTCATCTTTTTGTCCATTGTGCTATTTTGAACTGTACCTAATCTGCTCTTAAACCTATCTTCTGAGTTTTATAAAGCAGCTTTATAAATATATATATTATGAAATATATATATTTCAGCTACCATGGAATTCATCCACTTAAAGTTAGTAGAGTCACATAGTGGTGCATCCATCATCACAATTAATTTTAGAACTTTTCATTACCCCAAAAAGAATCATGTGGGCGGGCCATGGTGGCTCAGCAGGCAGAGTTCTCACCTGCCATGCTAGAGACCCGGGTTCAATTCCCGGTGCCTGCCCATGCAGAAAAAAAAAGAATCACACACCTCTTATCCGTCATTCCCAATTCTCCCATATACCAGCCCCTGCCAATCACTAATCTACCTCCAAACCCTCTATGGGTTTGCCTGTTATGGACATTTCATATAATTGGAATCATATAGTATGTGTCCTTTTGTGTCCAGTTTCTTTCATTTAGTGTAATGTTTTCAAGATTCATCCATGTTGTAGCATATACAAGTACCTTGTAAGAAGGTTCTTTTGATGAGGTCAGTTCAGTTAAGGTGTGAGCTACCTCATTCAGGATGGAATTTAATCCTATTACTGGAGTCCTTTATAAATGGAATGGAGAGAGAGAGAGAAAAGAAATAAGAAGCTGAAAGCAATGAAACTCAGAAGAGAAAGGAGAGGTCACCAGATGCTGCCATGTGCCTTGCCATGTGGCCGAGGAGCTAATGACCAATGGCAGCTGGTCTTTATGAAGAAAGCATCACCTTGATGATGCCTTGATTTGGACATTTTTTCAGCCTCCACATGTAAGCTAATGCATTCCCATTGTTTAACCCACCCATTTGATGCTTTCTGCTTTAAGCAGCCTGGTAAACTAAAACAATTGATAATCACCTCAAGTTTAAAAGTAGCCCTAAATGCTAGGTTCATAAAGGTGAACTTTGCCTCACAATATCTCATTCTCTGGGGGGAACTTGTGTCTTCAAAAACATGCTTTTTATCCTTTCTGATTTTTTTCAGTTGGAAGGTTTTTCTGAAATTATCTAGTCGGTCATTGCTAGAAGCAGAAGTTAACACACAAATTTGTTAAGATTCAATTCTCTCAAGTATCTGTAAAGCAAGCCATCTTACACATGGCTGATTGGAGTGTAATTTAGTACACATCTTTGAAATGTAGAGTGTCAATTAGGCCATAACCTTCAGCCAATTATATCCTTTGACCCAGCAATTCCAATTCTGTGAGCAAATCAGAAAGAACTTACTAGAGATGCAGAAAGTAGATTTACATATAAGGACACATTTTAATAGAGAAAATTCGTTGCAAATGAAACATTCAATGACTGGGGAAATAATTAAGTCATTGTGCATTTATAAGATAAAATAATATGTGGTCGTTCAAAATCATGTTTTGAAGAACTTTTACTGATACAGGAAAATAGAAAATATAAATCAGGGGGAAAACAGAACCTAACACTTTTCATATAGCATAATTTCAATTTTTTTTTAAAGTTGATCCACTGCGAGATAAAATATTAGAATGTTACAAAGGAAATTTTCATGTATTTTAATTCTGGATGGTGAGATTAAGGGTTTTTAAATTTTTTCTTCTTTATGGATTTTTGTCAAGGTTTACAATAATGATCTTTTTTATAGATTTTTTTATTTCCAAAATTTATAATATTGAAAATGCACTAATTCTGTAATCAAGAAAAAGGTTGCAAAAAAGGTAATCCTGGAGAACCCCTGGAAACCAATGGATTATTTAAGGAATTTCTTTAACATATGAAAAGAAATAAAACAAAATAGAATTTCTATGGCTGAGAGATTTAAAATGGAGTCAGAAGGTCATTATGGGGCTTAATCTTAGGCACATTTTAGCCAGATATCACCAACTGAGAAAAAATGCAAAATTCAAGCAACAATATTCCTCAAAACCCTAAGGACATCTGGATACCAGAAACAAACCACAAAAATAAGGAAGTCAGTAAACTATCTCACCTATTTGAAGTATCACAAAGACCCACCAATCACAAACAATTTATGCAATCTTTTTCTTTTCCTTTAGGAATGCTTGCCCGGAAGCGCCAATACGACAGGATTTGGGTTGCTACCTCTATCTGTGCTCCCTGAATCTGCAATTCTAAGACCCCAAAAAAGGCCATTATTGCCTTGCAGCCTAATTTCTATTAGTTTACTGTTGACAAATACAAAGTCTTTAGCAAACCAGAGATTCTTTACATTTTCAAAGATTTATCTCCTTTATTTCAGACTAGCAAGTTGACAAAGACACTTGCAGGAGACAATGAATAGGTTTCTATAGAGTCATGACACTAAGTATCTTCATGATGTCTCAGGGCATAGTCTTGCTCTGTAACTGTCTTTTCAATAGTTGGCTAAGGTTTCAGCTCTTAACCTTTGCAGGAGTGATAATCTTCAAAGTTTTACTGATTGAATCAATACTTCTTTATCTATACAAGTAGATTTAAAAAGTCCTTTTTCATTGTGAGGGGAATGTATCCAACCAGATTTTATTAACTCTAAATTTGGGATGGGGAGAAAATGGAACATTTTGTTTTAATAGTATCCAGCTCATATTAGTGGAAATTTTTACATGAAATTTCAAATTGGCTTTCAGAAGAACCTATTTATTTCTTTGCCAGTTAGAGAGCGGGTCATTTAAACTATGGGGGTGGGGGTACAAAAAGATAATTCAGTCAGTTGAATGATTTCATAAGAACTCCCTTTGGGATGTTTCATTGCATGTTCTGATAGGTTTCTCAATTGGGAGGGGTGAGAAGAGACCAAAACTCGACCAAAGTAGCTTTATTGAGAAGCCATGCGCAGGCAGGCTGAAGCCTAAGATGGTAACAGTCCTGAGCCCGGAAAAGGGCACAGCTTACATAGGATGGTTGCAGGGGTAGGAAAAGAGAAGTGGTGGATTTTCATTGTCCAGCTTGCAAGTGAGAAATTGGCAGGCTAAGTGAGGAATTATTGCAAGCTGGTAGCTGCCATGGCTGTAACTACCTGGAGACCAATGTTGGATAAGAACAATTGCAGGAATGCAGCTGCTAGAGGGCGAATACAGGGACAATCACAGCACTGCCACGTGAGCTGGGGCAGGTTTGGTTTTGCAAGGGACCTCCTGGAAGTTATAGGAGGGGGGAGTTTCTTGGAATGTTTACTAAAGTTTGGTTACTTCATGGTCGGGGAGGGCAGAGAGTAGCCTAACATGTTCTTGAATTAATCTTTAGCCAGTTTCTTTTATCTGACTTCTGTTTTCTTTGAAATGTTTGATTAACTTATCTTCCCCCAGCCCCCACCCCACTTCCTCCCCCAGCTTGGTTGTAGAAAACCCCAACCTTCTTGTGTTTATTGTTTCAAAACAGATGGTTGGGTTCTTCATTGCTCATTTTGGCTAACAATTTTCTTGATGTCCCAAGGACCCTGAATTCTGCCCCCCATTCCGTGAAGTGGTCTGTTTTCTATTTAAACTCTGGCCTGCAAGAGTAAGGCCTCCTTGATACAGCTCGGGGGTCCGCTATCCTGAATTGTTACTCAAAAGCATATTTCAATTTTACTTGAAAGCTTTTTTTATGTGAAGTCCCCCAAAGCACCTTAGCTGAAAATCAAATCTCATTTTAGGGCTTTATCCAGACCAATGTCTCTTTCTTGCTTCCTGTACGCCAATAAAATCGTGTATTTCATTTTAACCTCAATCTGCCTGCATTTAAAACATAAAGCTCTGGTTAAGGGCTTTCACCACCAGCAACCCCACCTGGACATCTCAATTTCTCCATAAAACCTTTTACCGAGGACATTTTATTGGCCCTATGGCACAGCTATGCCATATATGGCAGCTTATCCAATTAATCCTTAGCTGCCTAAACATCAAAATCCTTTACAAGCTAAAGTTCTTTGCAGTTTTTTAATCTGCAGAGCTTTTGCAGTGTTGGTTCGGTCCTTGGTTGCCAGGCTACCACTGGTCCTGTCTGAGGGGACAGAAGGTGTTTCCTCAGACACCAGGAGGGGGACACCAGGGCCAAGAGACTTAGGGTTTGGTCACTGCCAAAGCCTGTTCTCTCCTGCTGGCTCCTGGGCCGCCTCCATATCTCTCTGCAGAAGAGGTTAGTGTCAGGTCTGTGGGGAAGGAGAGTGTCTCCCTGGCTGCTTATTTCTGGCAGTGCTCCTGTTTGAACCCCGGAAGGTGGTGTGGACTCCCTGATGTAGTTGGAGGGACTCCTTTTTTGTTGGGGGAGTAAGGCGCCTACCTGGGTGACCTTCCTGGGAAACATCGGTTCTGATGCCCACCACTGTGTGCTCCTGGGGTCCTGGGGTCCCAAACTAGCTGCCTTCTTACCACCTTCGGTTCTCCTTTGGTGTCCACTGTGTCACTTCCAGGGCTTACAGTGGTGCTGAGCAGGGAGGACCAGGGAGACCTGGCTCTATGCCATCTTGCCTGGACTGGCTGTTCTGACCATATGAAAGACTTTTAAAATTCAGACTTCTGTCCTTATATTTAAAGGCACCCGACATCCAGAGAGCATATGTAAATTTTCATACTGGGAGAATTCCAGGACTTCTCTGTCAGGGGCAAAATCAGTGATTGGGTTGAGATGCTACAGTATCTATGAAATTCTGTCTGCACCAGTTCTTCGACTGGGACCCAGGATCTTTTAGGACTGGTTCCAGGCTTAAACCTCATATTCAGATGAGCTGGGCACAAACTCCTGTGTCCTCCTGGAATTAAGGGGCTGGAGGCAATGTCATGGTTATTTCTGTCCTTTCTGGGTAGACAAGGAGACAAGTGAGTCAGGGAACTTTATTACTTGGAAGATTTTCCCTCACCTGGGTCTTTGCCTTCCAGGACCTTCCCTTGCCTGAAATTTTATTCTTCATTGCCTGGAATTTTTTTTTTTTTTTAATGTAAAACAAAGTTTAATAACAATCTGGAACTAAAACTCTAGAGGACTTTGACCAAATGTAGAAAGGGGTCAGGAAAGAGAAACAAAATCATGTTTAAAGAACTAGTCTTGTTTGTGTGGCTATAATTATTGATTCTTTCACTTTGTTGATGGAAAAATATGATTGAATATGAATGTTAGAAATGAAAGACTAATTTAATGAAAATTTCCAAACTACTAGAGAAGAAAAAGAAAATGAAAAAAGTTGATCAATTCAACAAAAGGCAGTAATGGAGATACAACCACATGCAAAAAAGAGCATTAGAAATAGAAAACATAAAATAAGATAGCAGGAACATAGCTAGACATAAAACAACCATTATAATTGTGAATGGGTTAAACATCTCTATTAAAAGACAGAGACTCTCATATTGGGTAAAGAGAGACAATCGAAATAATAAGAGGTTTGTACAAAACCTACTTAAATCACATGAGATATGGTGCATGGGTAGTTCAGTGGTAGAAGTTTCGCCTGCATGAGGGAGACCCAGGTTCGATTATGGGCCCATACAGCAAGCCCACCAGAAAAAAAAAAAGATTACTCACATGATATAAAGGATTAAATAAAGATAAATCAGGCAAATACAAAATGAAGACCAGAGTAGCAAATTAATATGAGATAAAAGAGAATTCGAGGATAAAAGAATTAAGTGGGACAGAGGAATATTTTATATTGGTAGAATAGTTGACTAAGAAGACATAAAAACCACTTTATGCCTGAACAAGCAAGCATTAAAATATGCAGAGCAAAATCTATGAAAATATCTAGTGACATTGGCCACCATTAATTTTATTTTTGTTTTCCTTTTTTTTTTTCTTTTTTGTGAAAACTAACATATATACAAAAAAAGCAATAAATTTCAAAGCACAGTACAACAATTAGTGGTAGAACAGATTTCAGAGTTTGGTATGAGTTACAATTCTACCATTTTAGGTTTTTACTTCTAGCTGTTTTAAAGTACTGGACACTAAAAAAAAATATCAATATGATTCAGCACCCATACTCATTTGCTCAACCTGATCTTCTCTGTATAACTCCACTATCACCTTTGATCTTTCTCCCACTCTTTAGGGGTATTTGGGCTATGCCCATTCTAACTTCTTCATGTTGGAATGAGCTTTCAATAATATGGGATGGGGTGATGGAACTAGCTGAAGTTCTGAAGAGGCTGGCCCCTCTGCATTTCGGGACTTATCTGGTTCAGGAACCCATCTGAAGGTTATAGATTTCTGGAAAGTTATCCTAGTTCATGAAACCTTTGTAGTATCTTATATAATGCCCTAGGTGTACTTTAGGATTGGTAGGAATGGTTTTGGTTGGGGGTTGGCAAGTTATGGTAGGTAGCAATGTCTAACTGAAGCTTGCGTCAGAGTGACCTCCAGAGTAGCTTCTCAACTCCATTTGAACTCTCTCAGCCACTGATACCTTATTTGTCAGGATGGTGTTGTTGATCCCACAGTGTCAAGGCCAGACTCACCCAAGTGAGTCATCTCCCACACCTCCAGGGAGACTTTCACCCCTGGATATCATGTCCCACATAGGGGAGAGGGCAATGATTTCACTTGCAGAGTTGGGCTTAAAGAGAGAGGCCACATTTGAGCAACGAAAGAGTCTTCTGGAAGTAACTCTTAGGCATACCTATAGGTAGGCTAAGCTTCTCTGCTACCTACATAAACTTCACAAGAGCAAGTCTCAAGATTAAGAGCTTGGCCTATTGACTTGGGTGTCCCTAACATTTGACACAGTATCAGGGGTTTCCCTGGTCATTGCCTGGAATTTTATTCACCAAAGCCAGGATCTCAGGTTAAGCCTGAGGATTTCCACCATTGCACTTCAGGAGTGTCTGCTGGCCCCTGGAGAGCTGGTGGAACAGAATAGGCAGCCTAAGGTGTCTCCTGGGAAAGAACTTAAGGCATGTCCACTGCAGGTTCAGATGTAGGTATGTGTTATCCTTGAATCGTCTCTTTCTTTTATGTTATACATAGAACTCATTCCAAAGTCTTTTCAGCACCACCTAATGTATCCAGAATCTAACAGCTTCACCCCATCTCCATGCCCAGGCAAAATTCTCTCAGTAGATGATTACACTGTCCCATTAACTCTTCTCACTCCACTACCAGCAAAATGCAAGTCCCACTATGAAACCTCTATGGTTAAAATACTCCAATATTTTCCTTCTTCTTCAGAGTAAAATTCAGGCTGGCTTGGCTGGGTTCTCCCAAAGAATCCTGGAGTTTGTTTGGGCTGGGATCTGATCAGGAAGGTCTAGGGAAGAATCAATTCCAAGCTTTTTCTGGTTGTTAGCAGAATTCAGTTCCTTGTGGCTGTAGGACTGGGATCTCTGCTTTCTTTCTAGCTGTGAGCCAGGGGCCATACTCAGCTTCCAGAGACCACCTGTCTTTCACCTCATACAACCACACCATCTTCAAGTGAACATGGGCATGTCAGATCCTTCTTGTGCTTTAAGTCTCTCTGACTTCCCTTCTACCAAGAGCCAGAGAAAATTCTCTGCTTTGAAAGGGCTCACTAGGTATAGGCTAAGCCCACCCAGATAATCACCCTTTTGCCCGAAGGCAACATAATCATGGGAGCAGTAACTTATTATTGCCACACATTCCAGCCACATGCGAAAGGGATGGGATTTCACAAAGGCTAGGGTCATGGCAGGTAGTTTGTAGAATTCTGCTTAACACCCTCCCTTTACTGCATGTCTCAGGGCAGCTTGGCACTCAGGAGCACTACCTGGTGGAGTGGCTGTGAGATCACCTGGGAGATCAGCAGAGGGACTGGTGAGAATTATTCTTCTCTGGGCAGGACCCTTTTAGCTTGTCAGGCCTACACCTCTAGCAGAAACATAGCTACCCTGTAGAGACCTACAGAAAGACTGGGAAGAAATGAAGAATTTCCAGTGGGCAGGTGATCTTGCAGCAGTAGATGGGACCCTACAATTAATTAAGTCTGCAGGAGGCTGTAGACCAGGAAAACTTTCCCCTGGTCAGAGGAGATGTTAGTAACCAAATCTGATGAGGTCCGAAGATCCAATGTATGACCCAGCTAGGGCTGTCCAAGTTCAATTTCAAGATCAAAAACCTGGTAAACATCTAAATGAGAAGTCAAGGGCAGGCTGTCAAGCTCAAAAGCCCTGTGGATTCTCTTCAGGACTCTGCTAGGGATGGGGAAGCATGGCACACTTGCTTGGGCACCCCCACCCCCTTCCCACCACTGGCTGAGGACACACCTCCTCCCCAATGAACCTGAACTCAGAGTTATAAGTACTCTGCTTCCAAACTAGGGCAGAACTCATTTCCCATTCCAGGACTATACAGTACTTCAAATGCCTGCAATTCCAGAAACAGAAAGATTTCTGCCTATTTCTTATTCTGGCTGCAAAATTGCACACAGCGACTAGCGGAAGAATGCCTCAACTCCCCAGTTTTGTACCTTTAGTTGAATCTAACAAAGGGGAGGGAAATGGGGAGAATTGAATTATTTTATACATTATTTTAGGGCTATTACTCATACTTATGTGGATTCTGGGATTCTCCTATCCTAGCATTCCCTTTTTCTAAGTGTTTCACTGGTTGGAATGAATGGTAAAGGCATTAACATGATTAAATGGCAAGGATATAGGCCAGAAGAGAACATACTGAAGCTATTTGTGCATTTAACCTTCCTAGAGAAGCTGATTACTCTAATGTTAAGAGGTTGTGCTCTGTTCCCAAGGAAAGGCAGGGCAGGCTTAGGTGAGCTCTCAGCAAACTCAAGCTGATGGAAGATACCAGAAGCTCTGTAATACATTGCCAACAGGGGCAGATGGTTCTTTTGAATGATCCTGCAGCTCTGTTTGGAGCTGGGAAGGTAGACAAGGGGCTACTGGAAACTTGTTCAGTCCTGTGGTTTGAAACTTGTAGGTTAGCTTTTCTATACTGGTGTCCCTACGATAGATGCAGATGTCGCAGCCAGCTCACATCACTAGAGGTTGGTTCTTTCTTTCCAGGTGTTTCTAGGAGAGCAATCTGTGACATAGAGAAAAAAATGCCAATCTACAGAAGTCAATGGCGGTAATCTTTAACTTGACCTTCGGGAGTCCAACAATCTAACCCCACTCACTCTGCCCTTGCTTCTCTGGATCTGAGTGGAAGCTATACTGGCCTCAGGCTTTCTGTGTGGCTGTTTCCTTTTCCTGACCTGCTCTTTAGGGTCTTTGGCTGACTAACACCTTCATTTATTAGGTCTCAATTTAAATGCCCTGCCCCACAGACCTGATCGCATGGCTCTGTTTGTATCTGCCTCCAACGCTGTCCTTCAGCTCAGTAATGCTTGTTGTTACTACCTAATAATGATTAGTAGATAATGGATTAATTGTGCAGTTATTCGTTTAATAGGATGGTAAATTCCTTGAGGACAGGGATTAAATCTTGCTTCTCTACTGCTCTATCTGCAAAACCTGCCTCAGTATTTAACACCCTGGCAGGGGCTCAGAAAATAAGCAGTGAACGAAGGACTGAATGAAACAAAAAAACAGGACATGACCTTGGAGCACTGGCTACGATAGAAGCATGAAGAGGGTGGGTTTTACTTTTAGTATACCTCCTCCCTCTTTTAGCAATTCTCTCCTTGCAAACAGCCATGCTTTCCTCGCTCATATGTGTAGGATTTAGCTCTCAGCTGGCTGTTAGGTATTTCCCAGATTAAATAAATGAGCTCACAATGACCAGGGTTCCTTTCAGCTATTTTTGGAGGCTATTAAAAATAACAAGATGCTGCTGAAGTCCAGCTGTGTGGCAGATTTGAAATGTAAGTAGGGTGCTGACCACGGACATGTTGTGTGCTCTAAGGCAGCTCATCCAGTACTGCTAAAGCCACCTCCCCAATCGGGCCACCTGGCCAGTGGTGAACCAGAACTGTTGTTTTTGTTTTTAACCAGAAACTGTGATGGTTAAAAATGCCATACAAGACACCCGGCATTTTTATTAAGCCTGCAGCAAACTAGACACCTCTATATTGTGCGTCTTTCAGGAAAGGGTTCTGCTCCTTTATTAGTTGCTCCCTTGCTTTGTTCTGGCTCATGCTTGAATTTCTAATTGCTTAACAAAGTCACAAGCCCTCCAGGACCTTGCCTGAAATAGGCCTTTCTGCTCAGAGTGATTATTTCATTCTCTGCTCTCCCCAAGGGGCAGCAGGCCACTGAGGACAGAAGCCCATCACCGGGCTCTGTGTTGACAGCTTCAGCGACAGAAAATGGTAAAAGTCACTCCTCAAGACAGGTGCATTGAGTTAAAGCTAATCCAATGTATTAAAGCTTCCACCTGGCCTGGCCTCTCCATCACTAGCAGGCCTGGGTTGGCAATGGAGAAGCGAGTCTTAAGCATCTGACCCCCTCTTCTTTTATTGTGTTTCCTTCCCTCC
The DNA here is from genome assembly GCA_004026745.1 of Myrmecophaga tridactyla. Classification (NCBI taxonomy): domain Eukaryota; kingdom Metazoa; phylum Chordata; class Mammalia; order Pilosa; family Myrmecophagidae; genus Myrmecophaga; species Myrmecophaga tridactyla. The sequence continues at coordinate 42,787 of PVIY010013611.1, forward strand.
CCTTCCCGTTGCTTCCTCCTCACTTTCCTTCTCTTCCCTTCTTTCTTCCTCCTTCCCTCTCTGTCTCATTCTCTGTCCCTACCTCAGTTTCGGTTCCCATCAGCATGATTCTTTTTCTTCTTCTTTCTTTGTTTCTCTCTTCTCTTTCTCCCCCTGTGTGTGCAGGTTACTAACTGCACAAGGGCACCTTGGAAGAGGGTGGAAATGTAACCTACACTCACAGCTGCCAGAGGCATAAGCTCGAGCCTGGGGTTTTGTCTGCTCATCTTTTTCCGATTTATGCAAAAGTGTGTTTGGGGCTAACGTCAACCTTTCCTCCTTCCCTGGCTCCCTCATTCCCACCTTCTCTTCCCTGGGATATTCCCAGGGGAAGCAGTCATCTGCATTTGACTCTTGACACGGGCTTCCTCTGAACCTTAAGAATTTGCCTGCATCAATCTCTTCCTCCCACCTGTTCAAACCTGGGCGGGGTGGAATTGCATTTGTGTCAGAAACATACCATTAAAAAAGATGTTTTGTTTTGTTTTTTGTAACATCCTAGTGCTTTCATCTTTTTTTCCTTCTGACCCTTTATTCTTATTGAGGCCATTTTGAGTAGAAGAGCTAACCTTTCAATGATTTGCTTTAGGCATTTAAATCTCATTTTCTCTTCTGAGTCGTCTCTCTATATAAACCCTGCTAAGCACTTGTTGACCCCTGGCAGAGAAGGGGGTGTCTATTTAACAGGGGTGGCTGCTCCAGAACCTCTGACTGGTAAGGTTGAGGATGGAATGCCCTTGCTTCTGCAAACTGCCAGGGAACTCGAGGGCTGTGGGCTGGGAAGTTCCCATTACAGGACTGCTCTGGAGATTAAGGTCCATTTCTAGTTGTCCTTTGAACCTGGAGGGCCTAGCATGTGGCTGTTGAACGCCTGGGAGAGTCAAGGTCATAGGGAAATCTGGTACTAACTGCAGGCTGTCCAGGAGGCTCCTGTGCCCCATTGCTAAAAGCAGCCACTTCAGCTCAAGCCAGGCACTCTCCATCACCTTCAGCCATCCCATCCTACAGCTGCGTCATGCCTGGGCCAGGATCTTATGAGATGCAAGAAACAGGATGGTGCGAAAGTTAACCTGGTTCAAAAGCAGAAGGTCCATGGGGGAAGTAAGGGAGACTGGAAACCAGTAGCATGGCCATTTAGTAAGATCTCCTGCAGGCACAGGACAGGGTGAGTCAGGACAGACAGCTTCCCTGCCTCCTGCTCCACTGGCGTGCCTCAGGCTTCTTGCTCTCCTTTCACCTCACAGCTTCTGCTTGCCTCTTGGGCTCGGAGAGGCCCTGGGCTTCTGGGTGCCTCTCCTTTCTGATGGCCCTCCCCCGTAGGTGCCACAGCCTGGCTTTGGAGGGAGCTCTGACAGGGTGGCCAGCCGTGTCCAGCAAAGGCCCTGCTGTGGCCTGCAGGTGGCACCGGGGATGGCGGCTGGAATATGGGGAGCTTCTCAGACTGGAGGGACTGTGGGGGGCAGGCGCTGGGATTTCCCAGAAGTGGCTGGATTTCCTGGCCTGTGTGTCTCAGGGTGGCTGCTGAGTAAAAGTGGCTTGAACCAAAGAATGCCTCTGCCTGGGAGAGCCCCTTGCTGAGCGCCTTGGAGCTGCTCCCTCTACTGGTCAGTGTCCATTCAGTACCCCAATGGATTTCTATGTGTACCACAAAAATATTCCTGAGACAAGGCACTCAATGGGTCCGGGCCTCATAAGGTACGACTGTAACCTTCAAAATGATTCTGATTTGGCTCTGAGGAGACCCAGCACCAGTCCTCGTGAGAACATGTTTTTCTGGGGTACGCAAAGCTTCAAACAACCACAGAGGACATCAGGAAACCCACTGCAGCTGGGGCAAGGGACCGTTGCGAATATGAACTTGGAAGAAATGATGGTTGGCGCTTGCCAAACTTCAGGGGCTTTGACTAGCACAATCGCCATCTCCTTAAGGAGTGTGTACTCATGACCGTGTGTACCCCCAGGGGAGTGGGTGCTCTTATTCTGGGGAAGGCCTTCTCCCCACCCCCAAGTCCATTTCAGGAAATGCGCACAAGCCAGCCACCAGGAGGAAAACCCGATCTCTCCCCAGCCCTCGCACAGCTGGCCTTCACTGCTATCTTCTCTGCCCACTCGAGGAATAAATGGACTGAATCGTCCTCTTCCTCCAGTGACAGTCTCAATGGGTCCAGGTACCGTTTCCCTTTTGGGGATTTTGCAGCCAGTCTGAGCCTCCCGACTGGGTCAGGATCTGCTCTCAGCCAGGCCAAGTGATGATGCCCCGTTGTGCTGTCAGGCAAGCACTGGCCTGACCATTGCTGCAAGGATATTTCCAGGCTGGTGGATAAGCCGGAAGGCTGGTGTATTAAATCATCAGTCAGTTGATTGCATCTGTGGCTGATCACATCTGTGATCCACTAAGGCGCGTCTCCCACAACAAGATAATGCAGCAAGTTGAAGACCTACTTTAAGGAAGAAGAGAGACTCTTTCACTCCTTCTTTAGTTCATCCAGACCCTTCATCAGAGCCACCAGCCTCACAGCCTGCCCTACGGATTTTGGACTTTTCCATTTCCACAGCTGCGTGAGACACTTTTATAAATCTCCTATTTATGATCTCTCCTGTTGGTTCTGTTTCTCTAGAGAACCCTGGCTAGCACAAGTGGGTAGTGGGGGATGGAAGAGAGGCCACCTGGGTCACAGTCCTTCCCCTTGATTCCTCCCTTGAAGCAGCAGGCTCAGTCACTGGTGCCATCAATCTAGCACATTTCATAAACAGTAAATTCATTTTAAAAACCCGCTGCTGAGCAGCCATCTGTCTCCATTTTTGCCAAACTGCTATGACAACGATGATACCTTACTGTGAGGTAGTCTTTCGCTGACGACTCCTTGATCTGAAGACGAACATGCTAAATGTGGTGACAAAAGCTATGGGCCAGCTGACGGCCTTTCCACCCACTGGCCTTTAGCACCGAAGCCTGGAATTTAAATCTTGTTTTTGACCCAAGGTGATGATATTGATTGTTTCTATATTTTGCTCTGCTTGATTTATATCTTTTAAGATTACGGAGTGTTCCAACATGTTGATTTATTATTCATTAGGTAGGAAGAAGGCAGACAGTTGTTAATACCATTTGAGTATTGCCAGTGGGTAAACTGAGGCACAGAGTAGCTAAGTGCCCAGGGTCAGATAGCAAAGGGCAAGGACTGGGAATATGTGCTTGAGCTATGGTCTCTCCTAAACTACTGAGTCATATCCCTTTATCTATTCTCTGTACCACTTAAGTATTTCATGAAAACACTGCACATGGATATCTTGTTCTCCATGGGCCCATCTGAGCATAGCAAAGAGTATTGGAGTCAGCTCTGAGCTGAGTTATAAAAAACAGCTGACACCTGGATCCCAAGCTAGTTTTTAATACATAACACCCTACGATGTGTTCTTCCAGCAAGCAAGACCTTTCTCCACTAATCATTTTTATTAGGAGAGAAACATATTAAACCAAACCCAAAAACCTCAACAATGTAACACCCATGAAAGCAAGCCGAGGGTGTATAGAATCAACTGCAGGCAGTAAAAAGGGCCTTTTGCACAGGAAGCCTCAGGAACTTCTGCTCAATCCCAACATGCTTGCATCTAGATGGAATGATCTGCGAGAGTTCAGAGCACATTTTGCAGTGCTTAGCACCAATGAACATCCTTAAGAGCAATTTTGGATGGAAGAGGAGACTGGGTGGGGAGCTCTTCAAAATTCCATCACGTCCCTGTCTGGGACACATTTATCTGCTAGTCCAAAGGCTTATCTACCAAAAAAGGTCAGATCTAATCCATCAGCATGGATTTCAAGGAAAGCAGCCACCCTGATGTGTTCAGTCCTGCAGTGTTTCCCCTCCAGCTTCCTTTAAGAGCGTAAATTTGGACACGTTTCCTCTAGTCTCTGGACTAATCCTCTTTGTGGCATTTCCACTGCTGTGCTCCCCGCTGGAACTGAAGGGGCCAATCTCCCTTCAAGCAGTGAGTGGATGCCACAAATATTATTTCTGCCTTATTCTTGTTCCTTGTTAACACCAAATTCTTGTTATCCCTATTAACACCAAACTTCCTCGTTCCCTTCTCTCCAAAGAACTAGCAGGTAATTAAAGCCTGCTAGTCCTGTCCCAGCTCTGCCTCTTACTAACTGTGGAAATTTGGGCAAGTTACAGACATTTCTGTGCCCCTGTCTCCTCAATTGTGAAACAGGAATAAAAAAGAGTTTACTCCTAGGTTGTTAAGAGGATTAAATGAAGATATGCCTGCCCCACAGTAAACACTATTTGTTTATTAGATGACATCGATATCACAGAATATTGATTAGGTATTGCAGGCATATAAAGATGTTCCTGTGCATTACAGCTATGGGAATGGGGTTGGGGGGAATTGTGGAATGTATTTCCTGGTGTCCTCAAATCCTTGTTTCTAGTTTATCTGAAGGAATGTGGTTGGCGTGGTAGAAAAGGGAAGAGCACTGGTATTAGAGCTACCCAAACCTGCCTTTGAATCCTCGTTCTCTGAGATATCTGCTAACTTTGCAATTTAAAGCACATGATGTTAATTTTTTTGAGCCTGATAACTTTTTAAGACTCTCAGTTTGACCCTAGCCCAATGGAGGGGGAGGGGGAGGTCTTGAGATGTGTGCTTTAGGTGGCTCCACCTAGAATTCACCTTGAGGAGAGAAGGGACTTGTTTTGGTTTGCTAAAGCTGCCGGAATGCAATATTCCAGAAATGGAATGGCTTTTACAATGGGAATTTATTAGTTGTAAGTTTACAGTTCTAAGGCTATAAAAAACGTCCCAACTAAGGCATCCAGAGAAAGATATCTCAACTCAAGAAAGGCTGATGCATCTGGAACACCTCTGTCAGCCAGGAGGGCACATGCCTGGCATCTGCTGGTCCTTTGACTTCTCATTTCAAACACCTTCCCTGGGGAGGGGACGGGGAGAGGTTTCCTTCTGCATCTCCAAACATATCCCTCTGTGTGGGCTCTGAAGCTTTTTCCAAAAATGGTTCCCTCTTAAAGCACTGCAGTGAGCAACCAGCTTAAATGGGTGGAGGCACATCTCCATGGAAACCGCCTAATCAAAACATCCCACTGTAAATTAGGTGGCTCACATCTCCATGGGAACAACTTAGTCAAAAAGATCCCACCTAACATTATTGAATGGAGATTGAAGAACGTGGCTTTTCTGGGGTACACGGCAGTTTCAAACCAGCACAGAACAGAAGCTGTGGGGCACAACCCTGGTTGATCACCCTTGGAAAGCCAGGTTTCTAGTGCGACACCATGTCACGCCACTGGAACATTTCCCAATATTGTCATTAAATTTGTCCCTGGGCGGGCCACGGTGGCTCAGCGGCAAGAACGCTTGCCTGCCATGCCAAAGGACCCGGGTTCGTTTCCCGGTGCCTGCCCATGTCAAAAAAAAAAAAAAAAAATTTGTCCCAAATTGCACAAGAGTGATGGAGAAACACTCCCTTTGGGAAAATTAATAAAGAGCATTAAAGTGTGGTACACAGAGCAGCAAACCTCTGTGTATGTGTGCGTGTGTGTGTGGCAGGGGTAGGTGGTGGAGTGCAAATGGAATAGAAAACACAAACAGTGCTGCTCAACAAGAGTTTCAAATGCTGTTGAGAAATCCCAATTGCACCCAAGTGCGGGCACATGGAGGGAAATTTGGTATCCCAAGGATGTCACTTGGTGATGGGGGACCAATTTTTAAGAAAAAAAAGGGAATTTTTCCCCTCATGTTTTAGAGCAGTGGTTCTCAGCCAGGGGTGAGTTTGACCCCATCCCCACCCTCTGTCCAGCATTGTCTGCAGATGTTCTTGATTATCACAACTGGGGTGAGGAGAGAGAAATGGGGGTGCTCCTGTCATCTGGAATCATGGGCATCTAGTGCTACTAAACATCCCACAAGGCACAGAACAGCTCCCCACAGCAGAGAACTGTCCTGCCCCAATTGTCAGTAATGCCCTGGTCTGGATACCCTGTTTTAAAGTCCCTTTGAAAGGCCAGTGTCCCCAGGAGGCGATTCTAGTATGCACCGTTGTACAGGTGGCAATAAAAACACAGGAGTTACATTGACTCTTTTCTTTTTCATTATTTAGAGGAGACTTTATTAGTTTCTGTAATCACACATTTAATACAGTGTGTCACCCCTGTACAAATGGAAAAAAATTGTCTCATATTTCTAGACCAATATGGCTATTAATTTCTGTACAATGCTAACTCAACACGATAGAACTTGGATACTTTTTTCCCAAAGTTTGGCAGCACAGCTAAAGTTTCCAAAAATTCAAATTATATATATATATATTTATTTATTTATATAAAAAGACCAATAACAGTATGTTTTGCATCAAAAGCGGCAACAGCTTTTCCAGGTTCTGCAGTCATCTGGACAAAATTATAGAGACATCCAGCACACTCCATTAAAAAAAAGGGTAAGAAACAATCCCAGAAAACAGCAAGTTCTATTACTGTTATGGTAGCTGGCACCAGTTTTTATTACCTTCTCAATCATCATCTGGAAAGAAAAAGTTCTAGAATAACATCATTAAAAACAAGTCTGATACAGCACAGTCACTACTATGTATCATAAAGCAGTTACAAGATATTTTACATCCACACATTTCTTCTTGTAGGAGGCCTAGAGACTCAAATGCCTTTTGGATGCTTCTTCCACCACAACTCCTTGTATTAAACTCTGTCACAATATTGTGTCACCGGCACCACCATCCATATAGCAACTGACGTGGCCCCTATTGTTTCATGTTTTGTTTCCCCAGTTAGAGCGCAAACTCCGAGAGCCCAAGGGTGAGGAGTCTCCCTTTCCTGGACCTCTCACCATTCCCCACAAAGGGCAAGCTCTCAAGAAAGAAATATTTAATAAAGGCAGGTCGCCACTGAGCTTAATGTAGTTCAACAGGCTGACAGCCTGAAAAGAAAAAAAAGACCGGAAGAAGAAAACCGTTCTCATTGATGAGTGCTCTAAAATTAGAGTCCACGGCACAAGCGCTGCATTTCCTCAGAATATTAACACACTCTCGCTGGGATGCAGCATTGAGATTTCACTGGAAAATCAGAAAGGGCCAGGGAACCGTTTTAGGCTGGAAGGGTATGTTGAATATCTTAAGTGATTGAAATAAACACATTTAAAATAAATGTGTTGTGTTCAGGACAAGCTTTATGACAAGGTCGTGTTAAGTCATTTTTTATTGTGGCAGGTTAGGGACACCTCAGAGGGTTCCCATGACCCAAAGAGTCTTTCACCAAAATATTTCCCTTGAGCTGCAAAGGGGCAGAGAGTGGCATTTCCAGTCTCCTATGTTTTTTTTTAATGTGATTTTATTGAGATAGAGTCACACACCATACAGTCCATCCAAAGTATTCAGTCAATGGTTCACAGTATCAACATATCGTTGTGCATTCATCAACATGAACATTTTTAGAACATTTCCATTACTCCAGAAAAAGACATGAAATAAAAGAAAACCCCAAACATCCCATACCTCTTACCCTTTCCCTGTCCTCTTATTGACTACTAGAATTGGACTCTACCCAATTTTAAGACTTGTGATAGAGGTAGGTTAATTAAGACAGTGTAGTATTGTCAGTATTGCATATATATGACATACATATATGGAACAGAACAATATATCCAGAAGTAGCAACAGACTTGTTTTTTTTGCTATATAATTTTACAGTCATTATCAAAGTGCTACTGTGCCACCAATGCTACTGGATTACAGTCCAACACTTCAGGTATTTCCTTCTGGCAAAAACAGTAGACACTAAAAAGAAATATCTATATAACAAGTCAGTGGTCATAGTCATTTGTTACATCCTAATTTCTCACTTGTGCCTCCTCCCTCTCATTTGATCTTTCAATCTTCAGGAAAAAATAAACTTACTATGAAAAAAATTTTTGTAGACTTAGAGCTTAGAACACTCTCTAGGATTTTCAGGAATACTGCTAGTTGGGACATATTGTGGTAGTTTGCAATATCTGGCTAAAGCTTCCATAAGAGTAACCTGCAGTATGACCTCTTAACTCTATTCAAAATGTCTTAGCCACTGTAATTTTATTTTATTTTTTAAATTTCTTTTATTTATTAAACATACCGACATACAACCACAAACATTCTTACTGTATGATCATTCCATTCTACATATATAATCAATAACTCACAATATCATCACATAGTTGTATATTCATCATCATGATCATTTCTTAGAACATTTGCATCAATTCAGAAAGAGAAATAAAAAGACAACAGAAAAAATCCATACATACCATACCCCTTCCCCCTCCCTTTCACTGATCACTAGCATTTCAATCTACTAAATTTATTTTAACATCTGTTCCCCCATTATTTATTTATTTTTAATCCATATGCTTTACTCATCTGTTGATAAGGTAGATAAAAGGAGTATCAGACACAAGGTTTTCACAATCACACAGTCACATTGCGATACAACCATCTTCAAGAAACATGGCTACTGGAACACAGCTCTAGATTTTCAGGCAGTTCCCTCCAGCCTCTTCATTACGTCTTAACTAAAAAGGTGATATCTATATTATGCATAAGAATAACCTCCAGGATAACTTCTTGAATCTGTTTGGAACCTCTCGGCCATTGACACTTTATTTTGTCCCATTTCTCTCTTCCCCCTTTAGGTCAAGAAGGTTTTCTCAATCCCTTGATGCTGAGTCCCAGCTCATTCTAGGATTTCTGTCCCATGTTGCCAGGAAGGCCCACACCCCTAGGAGTCATGTCCCATGTAGAGAGGGGGAGGGCAGTGAGTTTGCTTGTCGTATTGGCTGAGAGAGAGAGGCCACATTTGAGCAACAAAAAAGGTTCTCTTGGGGGTGACTCTTAGGCCTAATTTTAAGTAGGCTTAGCCTATCCTTTGCAGGGTTAAGTTTCATATAACCCCAAGACTGGGGGCTCCGCCTATTGCTTTGGTTGTCCCCACTACTTGTGAGAATATCAAGAATTCTCCACTTGGGGAAGTTGAATTTCCCCCCTTTCTCAGTACTCCCCCAAGGGGATTTGCAAATACTTTTTTATTCACTGTTCAAATCACTCTATAATTTTATTTTGATCCATTTCTTTTTCCCCTTTTGGTCAAGAAGGCATTCTCCATCCCATGGTGCCAGGGCCAGGTTCATGTCTGGGAGTCATGTCCCACGTAGGGGGGAGAGCAGTGAGTTCACCTGCCAAGTTGGCTTAGAGAGAGAGGCTGCACCTTAGCAAGAAAAGAGGTTCTCTGTGGGTGCCACTCTCCTATGTTTAAGAGAGTTTGTAACCTGCTCAGGAGCTTGGTCAGTAGCAAAGCCAGGACTAAAACTGTTTTCTCAACCACCAGTCCATCTCCCTGTACTGCTTCACCTGCCATTTCTCATGGTGTCTGACCTCCCACCATGGACAGATAGCAAGAAAAAGAGATTATGGTTGCTTGAAGTCTGGCAGATCTGGGTATGCATCCCAGATTGACTACTCCCTTTTTTGAGGCTTGCTTAATTTTTCTGACTTGGTTTTCTCATCTTAGAGTACAGTTTATTTGTGCCATGAAAGCCTCTAGGTCTCCTAAAGCTCTTTATTGTAATTCAAATATCACGAGGCATTTTCATTACTAAGACTAGAATCTCTCAGTGTGCTTCAGGGAACGCTTGTTCTGCAAGATGTGTTAATATGTTTTTTTGTGATTAATATGTTTCAGGGTGACAATACATGTGGAAGAAAACAACTAAACCAAAATAAACTGGCACAGGACTTCTCAGAGTCTTTAACAGGTTAATGTGTATTGGGACTCCCCATGAGGATGTAATAAGCAGCATATTTCACAAATTTGTATGATGCCAGAACCCTTTTTTGGTGAACAGATGATAACATCTTATAGGACACTCATTTCCTTGTAACACAATTTGGGGAGTCTGGTAGGTGGATTGTACTGTTGGTCCCAGACTTTGTTTCTGGGCTCATTCATGTGACTTATTTTGGTCAAGCAGTTGTTAGCAAGTGGATGCAGGCAGAGGCTTGGAAAGGCCTGGAACATTGAGGCTTGCTCTCTTGCTCCTCTTGTCCCTTCATCATGATCATGAGAAAACGCTGCTAGTAGCCTGCTGGAAGGATGGGAGGGGCATGTGAAAGAGAGTAGAATTGTCACAGCTGGGGTCATTCAAGCCCACTAACACCCACCAGCCAATCACCCCCAGAATCATGAGCCCCAGCACACAGCCAGCTGATACCAAACCAAGATCAGGAGCAACTCGTAGTTTAAATTATAAGCCTGCAGATCTGGGAGTTGGAGAAATGCTTGTCATTTTAAGCTGGTGGTTTTTGGGTAGTTATTATGCAAAAGCTGTATGTGTCATTGGAATAGAAACTGATGCACACATTGGAACAGAAACTGATTCAGATATGGAATATCTACACTTTGATTCCATTTATTCACTTATTTCTCACAAGCAAAATATATTCACTCCCTGTATAAGTCAGGGTTCTCTAGGGACACAGAACCAACAGGAGAGATCTGTAAATATTATGAGATTTTATAAAATTGTCTCCTGCAACTATGGAGATGCATGAGTCCAAATTCCACAGGGTAGGTTGCAAGCTGGGGACTCCAGTGAAGGTTTTCAATGAATTCCCCAGGAGAAGTTGGCTGGCTAAAGCAGAGATGGAAATTTTTCTTCCAACTGCTGAAATCATCACTTCTCCTTTAAAAAGCTTCAACTGATTGGATGAAATGTCTTTCATTGCGGAAGGCCATCTCTTCAGTTGATTATAGATGTAATCAGCCATAGATGCAATCAAATTACTGATGATTTAAATTCATAAAATGATCCTCACAATAACAATCAGGCCAACGTTAGCTTAGCCAAACAACTGGACACCATTACTTGGCCAAGTTGACACACGAACCTAACCATCATATTTCCCTTTCTAGTGCCTGAAAGCCCCCTAAAGGTCTCTTCTAAGCACAGCATCAGGTTCAAGGTCCAGCACTTCAACTCAAAAGTTCTATCAGGTCCAGATGTGGCACCTCGGATGCAGTTCCTTTGAATTGAAGACCCATGAATGAAAAAGACAAACCATTGGCCCCTTAATGTCCAATGTACTGGGGTAAGAAAAAACAATATAATCATAGTAGGCAACCCCACTCAAAAAGGAGAAGAACGAAAGGCACATAAAAGTCACTGATTCATAGCGGTTCTGAAATTTAGCTCTGCCAATGTTACCTGACTTCCTACCCCAGAGAGGGGAAGACTTCCTGTTTAGATGACAGTCCTGCTTGCTGGGCACAGCTCCTCAGCATGTCCTTCTCCATGACTCTTGTTCCACCCTCCATGATGTCTTTGCTTTTCTACTCTTCTTGACCACTTCCATGTCCTTTGGTCAACACTCTCAAAGTCCTTTGGGCTTCCTGTGGTTGAAATTGATGACCCAGAAATCTTCTCACATTTCAAGCAATCTCTAATTCTTTTAGTATAAGCTGATGGATCTTTTGCCAGCATTGAACCTTCAAAATTTTTGTGAGTTTCTTATAAGTCTGGCCTGCCTAAAGCAGCACCCATAATTCTTTTAGAGTTCTATCTCCTTCTAGACTTAATAACTGTTATGGGGCAAATCAGGCTGCTGTGGGATAATGCTCTTAAGATTCCTAGTAGCCTGATTGTCTAGAGGAATTTTTAGGTTCTACTTTACTTTTTTCAGATGTCTTACTTAAAGTTCTAAAAGATAAATTTTTGATTGGATCCTTGCCCCACCCTGTATGTTACTTTGAGAACTTTTTGCTGGCTGGAGAGAGTGGACATGAGAAATAATTTTATGTTCCCACCAAGAAATCCTAGTCCTTCTATAATCCCTCTAACTTTGCTTACAACTGCCAGTTATTTCTTTAATCCTTCTCTTTCTTATATAACTTTATCAATATGCAGATACTATCTCAGAACCCTAAAAGATTTTCTGAATTACCACAGCTGATAGTTTTACCTCTTTTTTTTTGCCATTACATAATCCACAGTGCCATTTTTTCAACTTCTATAGAAGTTTCCTGACCTACTTTCCAGCCCCTGCCCACTGCCTGGTCTCAAAGTCAATGCCACATTTTCAAAGTTTTTTTTTCTAATAACAGCACCCTTGTGCTGGTTTGGAAGGATTTATGTACCCTAGAAAAGCCATGTTTTAATCCTAATTAATCTTTTGGGAGCAACCATTTCTTCTAATCTCTGTTCAACACTATAGGTTGGAAACTTGATTAGGCTATCTCCACAGATATATGACTTGATCAATTGTGGGTATTAAGCTTTATTAGTTGGGAGATGTGTCTCCATCCATTCTACATGGGTCTTTACTAATTAACTGGAATCCTATAAAAGAAGAGATATTTTGGAAAGAGTTCCTTTTGAGAATGAAGAGAGAGAAACAGAACCACGAAAGAATGACAAGAGAACCACAGAGTCCACTAGCCAGAGAGACCTTTGGAGATGAAGTAGGAGAATGCCGCTGGGGAGCTTCATGAAGCAAGAGGCCTGGAGAGGAAGCTAGTAGATGTCACTTTGTTTACCACATGACTTTTCAGAGGAAAGAGAAACCCTGAAACTCATTGGCCTTCTTAAACCAAGGTATCTTTCCCTGGATGCCTTAGATTGGACATTTCTATGTTCTTGTTTTACTTTGGACATTTTCTCACCCTTAGAACTGTAAACTAGCAACTTATTAAATTCCTATGTTTCAAAGCCATTCCTTTTCTGGTTTAGTGCATTCTGGCAGCTAACAAACTAGAATAACACTATAATAGCTTTTGCATCAATTGTCTATTGCCACAAATAATGCTGTGTAGCAAGCTACCCCAAAACTCAGTGCTTTAAAGCAGCTATTTATTTAGCTTACAAGTTTGCAGACCAACAATTGATGCTGAGTTGTTCTTGACTCTGACGTGTTCTCTTGAGGATCAACTGGCTGTTGGCTGATCTACGATGGCCTCCCCAGGGGGGTTAGTGCAACGTGTTCTCATAGGTGTCAGAGTGCAAGAGTTATGCAAGAGGGCAAGCAGTAAGACCTGTGTTTCAAGCGTCTGCCTTGAGGCTAACATCTTAGCAGGGAGAAAATTACCAAGCTAAAAGGCAAGGGGTATGGATATAGATAGGCCATCAAATGCAGCTGTTAATAACATCCTTTTACCATGGGAACTGTTTCCAAGGAAATATAAGGATTACTGAGTAAGAATCTTGCTCTGATGGCTCCCTGGAGCAGGGCTCACTGATGCCCTCATGGGGTGGCTGTCTACATTTCATTGCCCTTTCTAACTCTTCCATAAATTTGTTTTGAATATTTACACAGCCACCTGCATTTCCTGCCATTATCCTTTCTTCAAGTAAGTCCTATCTGTTGATTATCCTTAGGTTGAACAGTACCATCTCTATTTGCCCTAGGCTTTTCATCTTACTGGAAAGAGTAATGGCTGTTCCAAATAGAGGGAGGAGAGGGAATTACCAGAGGGAGCAAAGAAGATTGCAGTAAGCAGAGCAGTTTGTATGTCAATGAAACAGTGAATGTGGTTATGTGTGTGTACCTTTTTTGCATGTCATATGTGCATGAGTGTGTAAACATGCATTTTTATTCGCATTAGTAAGTGTGAATGAGTGTTAGTATAGGTGTGTATTTGTATGTTTCATTTGCTAAAGCTGCTGGAATGCAATATACCAGAAATGGATTGGCTTTTACAAAGGGGATTTATTAAGTTACAAGTTATGATTCTAAGGTCATGGGAATGCCCAAATTAAGGCATCATCAGGAGATTACTCAAGAAAGGCTTATGGTGTCTGGGTTCCTCTGTCACATGGGAAGGTATGTGTGATGTCTGCTGGCTCTTCTCTCCTGGGTTGGTTTTAAATGGCTCTCTCAGCTCCTGTGGGTCCTTCTGGCTTCTGCTGGAGAGTTTTCTTTCTTCAAGCATCTGTGCTTTCTTCAAAATGTCTCCCTTTTAAACAACCCCAGTAAGTGGATTAAGACCCACCTTGAATGGATGAGGTAATATCTCCATGGAAACAACCTCATCAAAAGGTCCCACCCAACAGTAGGTCGGCCCCCACAAGATTGGATTAAAAGAACATGGCTTTTCTGGGTACATAAAAGTTTCAGATCACCATATGTATGTATTTACGAATGGTGCTGGATGTTTCTTCCTAATTTAATAAAAAATAACACTACAGTTGATCTGATCAATCAATGAGCCAGTTAGATGCATATTCATAGGGCCAAGCAAAGCCCTACAGGAACAGAAGGAAATAAGAAAGAACACTTAAAAGGGTTATAAAAACAATGCAGGAGTTGGGGTCTCTCATCATTCTCCTGCACCCCATCCTACATGTCCAAGTTTGAAAAAATCCAAACAGCATTTCCTATTCCTTTTCCTCCCACCCCCTGTCTCAGAACTGAATGTTGGGAAACATGGGGCAAAATATTCATTTTGCTTTTCCATAAACTGATAAGAGTCAAAGAAGACACAAGACAGTTTTTATCCCTTTGATTCTCACATGCCAATGTCCCATCCTTACTGACAAGAGAGGACCAGGGGAAGAGATCTAACCCTTTCTCTATCCCAAGAGTGGGACGTGGTTTTATTTCCTCTCGAATAGTTTATGTTTGAGAAAATATACCCAGTTTGTTTTTGCCAAGACTGTTTTCCAAGAGGCCTGGTTTGAGTTAGGAACTTGACAGGTTATTAATTGACTTCATGAGACTGGAGGAATCTGGGATTCTTATGAAGTCCCAGTTTGAGTTTCCCACTCTCCACAATGCTCTTGGGACTGGTGAGGGTGGGAAATTTCCTGTTAATATTGCATAGAAACATTTGTTGATCCAGCAAGGAATCAGGCAGCTGATTTCATTTGATAGGTTATGGTGACCTCTGAGGGGAAATACTTGGCCGCTGTCAAGGACCTGTGAATTCTTTCACTTAAGGAGTTCTATAACTTTAGACAACCTCATAGGACCCTGTCAGTGGATAAAGTTACAACACGGCTCTCTGAGATAGATGTGAGTATTAACCCCATTTCAGAGTTTAATCTCAGAGATCAAATAACTTGTAAGAAGATATACCTGGAACTATTAAGTTGTAAAGGAGCATGATGTCTGCAGTCTACTCTCCAATGTTTAGAAAATAGATAGATAGATAGAATGATATAACAAACGTGGCTAAATGTCAAAAGTTAGTAAATCCGGGTATCTGGGTGGGAGTAGATTGGAGTTCTCTGTATTGTTTTGCATTATTTTTGCAATTTTCCTGTAAATTTGAAATTATTTCAAAAGAAAAAGTTAAAAAAAAACTTGCCTACTCTCACTTTTTTGGGATGATTCCAGAGCTATGCTCCTACATACCCTACTAAATTGCCTCTATGACCAGGTGATCTACCGTTGGAGATTGAATCATGTCCTGCACATTCTCAGGTTCCAAAACCTGGTCCTCTGGGTGTGGACTGATTGTAAATAGGATCTCTGGCAGATGTTTCAGTTACGGGGTGGTCGAACTGAATCAGATTGGGTTTTAATCTGGTTTACTGGAGTCCTTTATAAGCAGAATGAAATTCAGATACAGAGAGAAGTAGCCGAAAGCAGTCAGAGACTGGGAGTCAGCAGAATATGGAAGAGAAAGGAAAGGATGTTGCCATATGTATTGTCATATGATGGAAAAGGCAAGGAACCCCAAAGATGGTGGGCCAGCCAGAAGATACTGACCCTGGGAGGAATTAAGACTTCTAGCCTCTGAAACCAATGTGTGCCAATAAATTCCTGTTGTTTAAGCCAACCCATCACATGGTATTTGTTTTAGTAGCCAGGAAACTAAAACATTTGCCACCTTCCAGGACCAA
>PVIY010013612.1:0-58732 GCA_004026745.1 Myrmecophaga tridactyla
TCTGGCATCCTATTACATAATATAAACGTGAGCCTGGAAATTTGAGCTCCACTGACTATACCTCACTTACTTAAGGCTATAGGGGATAATTCAGTGAACTTTATGTCTTCCTAAGATGGCCAACAAGGTCCAAGATGATGGGCAATTTCTATCACCTTGTGTTTTAGTTTCCTAGCTGCTAAAACAAGTACCATAGAATAGGTTGGCTTAACAACAGGAATTTATTGTCTTAGGTTTCGGAGGATGGGTAAAGGATGACATCATTCATATTTTAAAACTTCAATTTCTGTGTAAGACTAAAGGGAAAGATTTTATTTGGGTACAAAATTTATATTTTGGGTACTGCACTTCCTAATTTAACTTGCATGGTCAGTTTAGTTGAACACCATAAGTACATGGAATCTTGAATAGGTCGTGAGATTTTGTTAGTTTGTCCAGGTTAGTGTGATGTCCCAATATATCCTACAGTAATTTGGGCAGTGAATAAAGAAGGATTTGCAAAGTCTCCTTGGGGGACTGGGGAGAAAGGAGGAAATATTCAGCTTCCCTATTTGGAGAATTTCTGATATTCTTGCAAGCAGTGGGGACAACCAAATCAGTAGGCTGAGCCCTCGATCTTGAGGTTCACCCCTATGAGAGTTATTTCTTCAAAGGACAGGCTAAGCCTACTTACAATTAGGCCTAAGTGTCACCCCCAGAGAACCTCTTTTGTTGTTCATATGTGACCTTTCTTTCTAAGTCGTGGCAGGTGAACTCATTGCCTTACCCCTTTACATGGGACGGGGGGTCTAAATCTCCCTGGAAATGTGGGACGGAACTCCTGGGATGAGCTGGGACCGGGCATCAAGGAATTGAGAAAGCCTTCTTGACCAAAAGGGAGAAGAGAGAAAGTAGGCAAAGTTTCAGTGGCTGAGAGATTTCAAACAGAGCCAAGAGGTTATCTTGGATGTAATTCTTATATATATATTTATATGTATGTAATTCTTATATACTTATATATATATTCTTATATATATATATATATATATATATATATATATATATCCCTTTTTAGTTTAGGGTATATTGGAGTGGGTGGAGGGAAGTACCTAAACTGTTGAGCTATGTTCCAGTAGCCTTGATCCTTGAAGATGATTGTAGAAAGATATAATGTTTATAATGTGACTGTGTGATTGTGAAAAGTTTCTGTCTGATGCTCCTTTTACCCAAGGTATGAACAGATGACTAAAAAATTATGGACAAATAAATAAATAAATAAGCAGGGAAAGGGTAAATAAATTGGGTAGATGAAAATACTAATGGTCAATGAGAGGGAGGGATAAGGGATATGGTACGTATGAGGTTTTTTCCTTTTTATTTCTTTTTCTGAAGTGATGCAAAAGTTTAAAAAATGATCATGGTAGTGAGTACACAACTATGCGATGGTATTGTGAGTCATTGATTATACACCATGTATGGAATGTATGTGCATGACGATTTGTCAATAAGAATATTTTTTAAAAACTCATTCATGGGTATGGTATATTTAAGATACTAAAAGAGAATTCTATATCCAGCAAAACTGTCCTTCAAATATGAGGGGGAAATTAAAACATTTTCAGAGAAAAAATCACTGAGAGAATTTGTGACCAAGAGACCAGCTTTGCAAGAAATACTAAAGGGAGCACTAGAGACAAATAGGAAAAGACAGGAGAGAGAGGTTTGGAAAGGAGTGTAGAAATGGAGACTATCAATAAAGGCAAGAAGAAGAAAAATTAGATATGACATATAAAATCCAAAAGACAAAATGGTAGAAGAAAGTACTGCTCTTACAGTAATGACACTAAATGTTAATGGATTAAACTCCCCAATCAAAAGATGCATTTTACAGGAGATGTGTTTTAGACCCAAAGATAAACAGGGGTTGAAAATGAAAGGTCAGGAAAAGGTGTTTCATGAAAACAACGCTCAGAAGAGAGCTGGAGTAGCTATGCTGGTATACAACAAATTGGACTTTGAGTGTAGGACATTTGAAGGAGACAAGGAAGGACACTGTGTATTGATAGGGGGAACAATTCAACAAGAAAACATAATGATCATGGATGTTTGTGGCCCGAGCCGGAGTGCTTCAAAATACATGAGGCAAACACTGAAAACACTGAAAGGAGAAACAGACACATCTACAAAATAGTTGGAGATCTCAATTCCCCACTTTCATTAATGGACAGAACATGTAGAAAGAGGATCAATAAAGAAACAGAGAACTTGAATAATACAATAAATGAACTAGATTTATAACAGACATATATAGATCACTACATCCCACAACAGCAGAATATACCTTTTTCTCAAGTGCTTATGGATCATTCTCAAGGACAGACCATATGCTGGGTCACAAAGCAAGTCTCAATAACTTTAAAAAGATTGAAGTCATACAAAACACTTTCTCAGATCATAAAGCAATGAAGTTGGAAATCAATAATAAGCAGAGGGCCTGAA
This sequence comes from Myrmecophaga tridactyla, assembly GCA_004026745.1. Lineage (NCBI taxonomy): Eukaryota > Metazoa > Chordata > Mammalia > Pilosa > Myrmecophagidae > Myrmecophaga > Myrmecophaga tridactyla. Next base: position 2,479 of record PVIY010013612.1, read on the forward strand.
AATTCACAAATATATAGAGGCTCAGCAACACATTCTTAAACAACCAGTGAGTCAAGGAAGAAATTACACCAGAAATCGGTAAAGATCTTGAGGCAAATGAAAACGAAAATACAACATATCAAAATCTATGGGATGCAGCAAAGGCAGTGCTAAAAGAGAAATTTATTTTCCCAAATTCCTATATCAAAGAAGAAAGGGCAAAAATCAAGGAATTAACTGTTCACCTGGAAGAACTAGAGAAAGAACAGCAAACTAACCCAAAGCAAGAAAAGGAAAGAAATAACAAAGATTAGAGCAGAAAAAAATGAAATTGAGAACATGAAAACAATCAAGAAAATCAACAGAACCAGAAGTTGGTTCTATGAGAAAATCAATAGATTGATGGATCTTTAGCAAGGTTGACAAAAAGAAGAGAGGGGATGCAAATAAATAAAATCAGAAATGGAAGAGGACACATTACCATTGACCCCACAGAAATGAAGGAGATAATGAGAGGATACTATGAACAACTTTATGCTAATAAACAAGACAATGTAGATGAAATGGACAACTTCCTAGAAAGGTATGAACAACCAATATTGAGAAGAAATAGATGACCTTAACAAACCAATCACAAGTAAAGAAATTGAATCAGTCATTAAGAAGTTCCCAAAAAAGAAAAGTCCAAGACCAGATGGCTGCACATCTGAATTCTAGAAAATATTCAGAAAGAATTAGTACCAATCCTGCTCAAACTCTTCAAAAAAATTGGAGAGGAGGGAAGGCTACCTAACTCATTCTATGAAGCCAACATTACCCTCACACCAAAGCCAGACAAAGATGTTACAAGAAAAGAAAATTACAGATCAATCTCTCTAATGAATATAGATGCAAAGATCTTCAGCAAAATTCTTGCAAATCAAATCCAGCAGCACATTAAAAGAATTATATTCCATGACTAAGTAGGATTCAGCCCAGGTATGCAAAGATGGTTCAACACAAGAAAAGCAATCAATTAATACAATACACCATATAACAAATCAAAGCAGAAAAACCACATGATCATCTCGACTGATGCAGAAAAGGCATTCGACAAAATTCAACATCCTTTCTTGTTGAAAACACTTCAAAGGATAGGAATAGAAGGGACTACCTCAACATCATAAAGGGAATGTATGAAAAACCCACAGGTAACATCATCCTCAATGGGGAAAGCCTGAAAGCTTTCCCTCTAAGCTCAGGAACAAGACAAGGACGTCCACTGTCACCACTATTATTCAACATTGTGTTGGAAGTTCTAGCCAGAGCAAATAGACAAGAAAAAGAAAAACAAGGCATCAAAATTGGAAAGGAAGAAGTAAAACTCTCACTGTTTGCAGATGATATGATACTATATGACAAAAACCCTGAAAAATCCACAACAAAACTACTACAGCTAATAAATGAGTACAGCAAAGTGGCAGGTTACAAGACCAACACTCAAAACTCTGTAGTGTTTCTATACACTAGTAATGAGGGGGAAATCATGAAAACAATTCCATTTACAATTGCAACTAAAAAACTAAAATAATTTAGGAATAAATTTACTTAAGGAGACAAAAGACTTATACAAAGAAAACTACAAGAAATTGCTAAAAGAAATCACAGAAGACCTAAATAAATGGAAGAGCATACAGTGTTCATGGATTGGAAAACTAAATATAATTAAGATATCAATTCTACCTAAATTGATTTTTAGATTCAATGCAATACCAATTAAAATCCCAAAAACTTACATTTCAGAAATAGAAAAACCAATAACCATATGTATCTGGAAGGGCAGGGTGCCCCGAATAGCTAAAAATATCTTAAGAAAGAAAAATGAAGTCGGAGGTCTCATACTACCTGACTTTAAGGCATATTATGAAGCTACAGTTGTCAAAACTTCATGGTACTGGCATAAAGATAGATAAACTGACCAATGGAATCAAATAGAGTGTTCAGATATAGACCCTCCCATCTATGGACAATTGATCTTTGATAAGGAAGTCAAGCCAACCCACCTGGGACAGAATAGTCTCCTCAATAAATGGTTCTTGGAGAACTGGATGTCCACATGCAAAAGAATGAAAGAAGATCCATATCTCACACCCTATACAAAAATTAACTCAAAATGGATCAAAGACCTAAACATTAGATCTAAAACCAAAAAACTTTTAGAAGAAAATGTAGGGAAATATCTTATAAATCTTATAATAAGAGGCGGTTTCTTAGACCGTACACCCAAAGCACAAGAATTGAAGAAAGAAATAGATAAATGGAAACTCCTCAAAATTAAACACTTTTGTGTATCAAAGAACTTTGTTAAGAAAGTAAAAAGACCGCCTACACAATGTGAGACAATATTTGGAAATGATATGTCAGTATCCAGAATATATAAAGAGACTGTTCAACTCAACAACAAAAAAACAAGTAACCCAATTACAAAATGGGCAAAAGACATGAACAGACACTTCTCAGAAGAAAAAACACAAATGGCTAAAAGGCACATGAAAAGATGCTCAACTCCCCTAGCTACTAGGAAAATGCAAAACAAAACTACAATAAGATATCATCTGACACCCACTAAAATGGCCATTATCAATAAAATAGAAAACGACAAGTGCTGGAAAGGATGTGGAGAAAGAGACACATTTACCCACTGTTGGTGCAACCTCTGTGGAAGGCAGTTTGGTGGTTCCTCAGAAAGCTAAGTATAGAATTGCCGTATGATTTGGCAATACCATTGCTAGGTATCTATTCAGAGGACATGAGGGCAAGGACACAAACAGACATCTGCACACCAATATTTATGGCAGCATTATTTACAATTGCCAAGTGATGGAAACAGCCCAAATATCCATCAATGGATGAGTGACTAAACAAGCTGTAGTATATGCATATGATGGAGTATTACGCAGCTGTAAGACAGAATAAAATCATGAAGCATGTAACAACATGGATGGACCTTGAGGACATTATGCTGAGTGAGATTAGACAGAAACGAAAGGACAAACACTGTATGGTCTCACTAATATGAACTAACATTAATGAGTGAACTTAGAGAATTTCAGTTAAGAAAAGAGGCCATCAGAAGATAGAAATAAGGTAGATTTTGGGTAATTGGAGCTGCAGGGATACAGATTATGCAACAGGACTGATTATGAAAATTCAGAAATGGATAGCACAATACTATCTAATTGTAGCACAATATTGTTAGTATACTGAATGAAGCTGAATATGAGAATGATAGATGAAAGAGGGCTGGGGCACAAATGAAACCAGAAGGAAAGATAGATGATTGATTTGAATAGCGAATAAAGAAGTATTTGCAAAGTTCCCTTGGAGGAACAGTGAGAAAAAGGGAAAATTCAGTTTCTCCATTTGGATAATTCTGATATTTTCGCAAGCAGTAAGAACGACCAAATCAATAGACCAAGCCATCCCTCAATCTTGGGTTTTGGTCATATGATACTTATCCCTGCAAAGGATAGACTAAGCTACTTAAAATTAGACCTGAGAGTCACCCCCAGAGAACCTCTTCTGTTGCTCAGATGTGGCCTATCTCTCTCTCAGCCAACATGGCAAGCAAACTCACTGCCCTCCCCCTCTCTACGAGGAACATGACTCCCGGGGGGTGTAGACCTCCCTGGCAATGTGGGACAGAAATCCTAGAATGAGCTGAGACTCAGCATCAAGGGATTGAGAAAACCTCTTGACTGAAGGAGGGAAGAGAGAAATGAGACAGAATGGAGTGCCAGTGGCTGAGAGATTTCAAACAGAGTTGAGAGCTTATCCTGGAGGTTATTATGCATTTTATAGATACCCCTTTTTAGTTTAAGTTGCATTGGAGAAGCTAGAGAGAAGTGCCTGAAAATGTAGAGCTGTGTTCCAGTAGCCATGTTTCTTGATGATGATTGTATAATGATACAGCTTTCACAATGTGACTGTGTGATTGTGAAAACCTTGTGTTTAATGCTCCTTTTCTCTGTGATATGAACAGATGAGTAAAATATATAGATTAAAAATAAATAAATAATAGGGGAAAAATGTTAAAACAGTTGGGTAGATGGAAATACTGGTGATCAATGAGGGGGAGCAGGAGGAGGTACGGTATGTATGAGATTTTTCTTTTCTTTTTTTTTCTGGAGTGATGCAAATGTTCTAAGAAATTATCATGGTGATGAATACACAACTATGTGATGATATTGTAAGCCACTGATTGTATACCATGTATGGAATATTTTTATGTTAAGAATGCTTGTGTTTGGGCGGGCCACGGTGGGTCAGCGGCAAGAACACTTGCCTGCCATGCCAGAGGACCCGGGTTCGATTCCTGGTGCCTGCCCATGTAAAAAAAAAAAAGAATGCTTGTGTTTGTATGTTGTTTATCAATAAAAACATTTTAAACATCACTCACAGGTGAGATCTATTCTGGGGCAAAATTCTTCTATCTGTGGACATGTAAAATCTGGAAAAAAAATAGTTATCTTCTTCTAACATACAATGGTAATACAAAAATAGGTTATACATTCCCATTCCAGAAGGGAGAAATTGAAAGGAAAACAGGGGTTACAGGTCTCAAACAAGCCTGAAACCCAGCAGGGAAAACTGCAATAGCGCGGCCCGGCAATGGTGGCTCAGTGGCAGAGTGCTCGCCTGCCATGCCGGAGACCTAGGTTCGATTCCCGGTACCTGCCCATGTTAAAAAAAAAATAAAAGCATTAAAAAAAAATGCAATAGCGCTCCAGGTCTTGGAGTCACCTGTGCCTTGAGGCTTCGTCATCCAGGGCTTATGTAGGATTAGCCGCACTCTTTCACAGCACTTATGTGTGTCATGCTCTCCCTGAACACCCTCTGAGCAACAGAATGGCTGCCAGATTCTCTAAAACCACCAGGGCAAGGCCGCACTATCTCGTGGCGTTGGGATGGCAGCACTCTCCCTGAACAATGGGGCACCAAGCCTTCCTGTCCAAGTGCAGGGGTGGGCATGCTGCTTCTTCACATGTGGGTCGCCCACTCTCTTGGCCCAAGGAGATCTTTTTGGTAAACACTTGGCTTCCATGATTCTTCCCTTGAAGTCATTCTTCCTCCAATCCATCCTTTCTGTGTCCCTTTCATGTATTGCTTCTGTTCATATAAATTTCACAAAACCTTGTTGGCTTTGCACACACTTCAAGTGGGGTCCAGACCATCAGATGATAGAACTTTCCAGAGATCCTTCCTGGATAACTGCATTTCCAATCCTAACTTCTACTGACATGCCAGCTGGATCCTTTTTAGCAAAGGGCTATTTAGTCCAATCTTCACATGGAGCCCTGTCCTCTGAGGACTCATTTCCCCAAAACTCAGGGAGATCCCTGATACAGTCTCTTCCGGCCTTCGTCTCAGAGCACTCTATGTGGATAGGCAAAGAATCCTCAAAATTATCAATTTCTTGTTTCTTTATGTTTAAAACTTTAATTTTCAGCTTAACCTTTCCTCTCTCAGGTCGATATAAGGTACAAGGGAAAAAGCATGCTGCATCTTTCATATTTGATTTGGAAATTTCCTTAGCTAAATATCCAAGTTCATTGCTTGCAAGTTCTGCCTTCAATCCAACATAAAAACACAATGTTGCCAAATTCTCTGCTACTTTATAATGAGGATTACTTTTCTTTCAGTTTCCAATAACACATTTATCATCTCCTTCTAAGGCCTCATTGGAAGTTCCTCCAATGTGCATAATTCTACTGACAGTTTCTTCAAGGTATTCTAGGCTTTGTCTATCAAGTGCTCACAATTCTTTTAACCTTTCCCCACTATCCAATTACAAAGTTGTCTCCACGTTTTTTGGTATTTGTCAGAGTAGCACCCCCATTTCCTAGTATCAAAAATTGTATTTGTTTTTCAGCTGCTAAACAGTGCATTTAGCAGTGGGTTGGCTGAAACAGTGGGTAATTAGTGACTCATAGTTCAAAGATGAGAAGACTTGCTTATTCCTTGGGTCAGTGACTTCTGGCTGGCCAGAAATGTGGGGTTTCCTTGGCTTTTCTGTGATATGGCAATGCACATGGAAGTGTTTTCTCCTGTCTCTTCCAAGTTCTGTTGATTTCCAGTTTCTGGCTGCTTCCCAGGGCTTCTGTTTTTGTGTCCAATTTCCTCTGCATATTAGGACTGGGGCCATATTGGGCTAAGGTCCACCCTTACTCAACGTGGGCACAATTTAACTAACAACATCTTCAAAGAGCCTGTTCATAAATGGGTTCACACCCACAGGCCCAGGTTTGGGACCTGAGCATACCTTTTGTGGAGGACATTATGCAATCCCTGACACATTTTGGTAGTGTGAATTTCCCCTTATTTAGTACAGGGCTCTTGATGATGCCATTTGGGATAGAAAATATTCTCCAGAAAACTTGTAGACCCTGTCTCAGTAACTGGATATGTAATACATTCACTTTAAGGAACAGAAGATTGCATTGCTCCATCCAAACGGAAAGGTAGAATTCTTATTTTTTATATTATTTGGGACTTTCTTGGTTTCTAGTGATTCTTATGCATGAAAACAAATCTATTGGTGTACAAGACTAACAAATGCAGGCGGTAGACCCAGTTTTAGATAGTCCTAGATCCAGAGACTCCAGTTTTATCAGTCCTGTTTTTCTGTGTTGGCTTCACTCCCAGTCCCCACAAGAGACTTCCAGGAATTCTGACTCGCACATCCTTTCTGCTCATAGCCCCAGTATAAAGAGAAGCTCTCCTGTGAAAACTTTCTGCAAACTTCCCGGGTGGGCCTGACACCCACTGGATTGAATTGGAACTCAAACCCACTCCCTAATCAAGGACTATGGCTGGAGTGATGAGACAAGCTAGTAGGCTAGAACTGGCTAGATCCCAGCTAGGGGTGGGGTCAACCCTACTTGAACCACAGGGACTGAGAGACTGAAGAGTGTCATCCAGCAAAATTAGATGACCATTACACCATTGCTTTTGGTGAGCAAGTCTACAAAATGTGTGTATTTAGGGGACAGTGTCTCACCTAACTTTCTTATTCGAAGTAGACTAGATGTAGAAACATTTACAACAACAGGGGGTGTTGTTTCACTTCCTTATAAGGTTCCTTCTTCACCCACAGTGACATTATCTGAGAATGCCCATCCACACCAAGGGATGGAGCCCTACAGCCGTATTTGTTATACAGTCCCCTACCCTCAAGGTGCTAGCTGATTGGACCTGACTCAAAGAAGTGAGCTCATCGGCAGGCCAGTGAACAACCAAATTCTTCCTGGGGAGCACCACAGACTGAGAGTGGGTTTGGGAACTCAAGAAAGTCTAGAAATTCCTCCTCCTGAGGGAATTCAGAATTCTTCTGGTTCTGATCTCCTGAGGCCTTATTTGTGTTTTGGGCACTCAAAACAGCAAATGGCAGAAAAGATAGAAAAATTTGAATTAAATCTCAGGGAAATGATGGACAAAACAAAGCTCACAAATATAAGAATCATTGGTGTCCCAGAAGGAGAAGAAAAGAGTAAAGAGCAAGGAAGATTACTTAAAGATATAATGGGGAAAACTTCCCAACCCTTAAAAAGGATATAAATATGCAAATCAAAACAGCCCAACAAACTCCAAATAGAATAAATCCAAACAGGCCTTCCCCAAGACACATACTATTCAGTCTGTCAAATATTGAAGAGAAGCAGAAAATCCTGAAAGCGGCAAGAGAAAAACAATCTACTATATACAAGGGTAACCACATAAGAATGGTTATGGAGGTGAGAAGGCAGTGGTATGATATATTTAAGGTCCTGAAAAAGAAAGACTGCCAGCCAAGAATTCTGTACTCACCCAAATTGTCCTCCAAAACTGAGGGAGAGTTTAAAATTTTCACAGACAAACAAATCCTGAAAGAATTTGTCAACAAGCGACAGGCCCTACAAGAAATACTAAAGGGAGTTCTGCCAGTTTAAAAAAAGAAAAAAAGACAGGAGAAGGAGGCCTGGAGGAGGGCACAAAATTGAAGAGTATATAGATCTAACAAATAAAATCCAAAAGATAAGATGGTGAATTCAAAAAATGCCTTTTCAGTAATGACTTTGAATGTTAATGGACTAAATTTACCAATTAAAAGATACAGCTTGGCAGAATGGATTAAGAAATATAATCCAACTATTACTTCTTACGAGAGACTCATCTTAGACACAAGGATACAAATAGATTGAAAGTGAAAGGATGGAAAAAGTTTTTCCACACAAGTTGTAACCAAAAGAAAGCAGGAGTAGCTATACTAATATTGAACGAAATAGACTTTAAATATAAAGACATCATAAAAGACAAAGAAGGACACTATATATTAGTTAAAGGGACAATTTACCAAGAAGAAATAACAATCATAAATCTTTATGCTTCCAATCAAGGAGTTCCAAAGTACATGAGACAGACACTGGCAAAACTGAAAGGAGCAATAAGATGTTTCAACAGTAATAGTAGGAGGCTTCAATACACCACTCTCCTCTATAGACAGAACAACCAGACAGAAGATCAACAACAAAAGAGAGAAGTTAAATAACCTGATAGATGAATTAGACCTAACAGGCATATATAGGTCATTACACCCCAAAACATCAGGATATACATTCTTCTCCAATGGTCAGGAAACATTCTCCAGGAGAGATAATATGCTGTGACACAAAACAGGCCTTCATAAATTTAAAAACATTGAAATTATTCAAAGCATTTTCTCTGATCACAATGGAATGAAGCTGGATATCAATAGACAGCAAAGAATGAGAACTTTCACAAATATATGGAGATTAAACAATATACTCAAACAAACAATGGGTCAAAGAAGAAATTGCTAGAGAAATCAGTAGCTATCTGGAGATGAACAAAAAAGAGAATACAACATATCAGAACTGATGGGATGTGGCAAAGGATGTGCTGAGAGGGGAATTTATTGCCCTAAATACCTATATTAAAAAAACAAGAAAGGGCAGACCACAGTGGCTCAGTGGCAGAGTTCTCACCTGCCATACCCAAGACCTGGGTTCGATTCCTGGTGCCTGCCCATGCAAAAAAAAAAAGAAAGAGCAAAAATCAAGAACTTAATTGCACACCTGGAGGAACTTGAGAAATAACAGCAAACTAACCCCAAAGCAAATAGAAGAGAACTAACAAAGATTAAAGCAGAGTTAAATGAATGGGAGAACAAAAGAACAATAGAAAGAATTAATAAAACCAAAAGTTGGTCCTTTGAGAAAATCAATAAAATTGATGGGCTACTAGCAAGATTGTCAAAGAAAAAAGAGAGATGCCAATAAACAAAATAAAAAATGAGAAGGGGTGTGTTAGCACAGACCCTGAAGAAATGAAAAAAATCATAAGAGGATACTATGAACAACTATATGCCAAAAAACTAGACAACTTAGATGAAATGGACAATTTCCTGGAAACACACAAACAAGCTACACTGACTCATAAGAAATAGAAGATCTCAACAAACCAATTACAAGTAAAGGGATTCAATCAGTCATCAAAAATCTTTCTACAAGAAAAGCCCATGGCCAGATGGCATCACAGGGGAATTTTATCAAACATTCTGAAAAAAACTAACACCAATCCTGCTCAAACTTTTCCAAAAAATTGAGGAAAAAGGAACACTACCTAACTCATTTTATGTCACTAATATCATTTTAATTCTAAAACCAGGTAAAGATGCTATAAGAAAGAAAAACTACAGGTCAATATCCCTAATGAACATAGATGTAAAAGTTCTCAACAAAATACTAGCAAATAGAATTCAACAACACATTGAAAGAATTATGCACCATGACCAGGTGGGGTTTATACCAGGAATGCAAGGATGGTTCAACACAAGAAAATCAACTAAGGTAATTAAATTGAAAGGGAAGAATCACATGATCATCTCAATTGATGCCGAAAAAGCATTTGACAAAATTCAACATCCTTTTCTGATAAAAACATTTCAAAAGATAGGAATCAAAGATAATTTCCTCAATATGATAAAAAGTATATATGAAAAGCCAATAGCCAGCATCGTACTCAATGAAGAGAGACTGAAAGCTTTCCCCCTAAGGTGAGGAATGACACAAGGATGCCCTCTGTCACCACTATTATTCAACATTGTACTAGAAGTTCTAGCTAGAGCAATCAGGCAGGACAAAGAAATAAAAGGCACCCAAATTGAAAAGGAAGAAGTAAAACTTTCATTATTTGCAGATGACATGATACTATACTTGGAAAATCCTGAGAAATCTACAACAAAGTTATTTAACCTAATAAACAAATTCAGCAAGGTGGCAGGATATAAAATTAATATGCAAAAATCAGTAACATTTCTATACACAAGCAATGATCTGAGGAATCAGATAAGGAAAAAATTCCATTCAAAATAGCAACTAAAAGAATCAACTACCTAGGAATGAACTTAACTAAAGATGTAAAGGACTTGTACACAGAACACTACATAACATTGCCAAAAGAAATCAAAGATCTAAATAGGTGGAAACACATTACCTGCTCATTGATCAGAAGGTTAAATATAGTTAAGATGTCAATTCTACCCAAATTGATCTACAGATTCAATGCAATACCAATCAAAATTCCAACAACCTACTTAGAAGATTTGGAAAAGCTAGTTACTAAATTCATCTGGAAGGGAAAGAGACCCCGAATAGCTAAAAGCATCCTTAAAAAGAAGAAAAAAGTGGAAGGATTAATACTTGCTGACTTTATAAACTTTATTATCAAGCCGCAATGGTCAAAACAACGTGGTACTGGCACAAAGATAGAAGCATTGACCAATGGAATCGAATCTAGAGTGCAGAAACAGACCACAAAATCTATGGTCAATTGATTTTTGACAAGGCCCCCAAATCCACTAAACTGGGACAAAACAGTCTTTTCAATAAATGACCATGGGAGAACTGTACATCAATAGCCAAAAGAATGAAAGAGGACCCTTACCTTGCACCTTATACAAAAATTAATTCAAAGTGGATCAAACACCTAAATATAAGAACTAACACCATAAAGCTTCTAGAAGAAAATATCAGGAAACATCTTCAAGACCTAGTAATAGGAGGTAGCTTCCTAAACTTTACACCCAAAGCACCAGCAACAAAAGAAAAAATTAATAAATGGGAACTCCTCAAAATCAAATGCTTCTGCACCTCAAAGACTTTGTCAAAAAGGTGAAGAGGCAGACAACTCAATGAGAGACAATGTTTGGAATCACACATCGGACAAAGGTTTAATATCCTATATACATAAAGAAATCATACAACTCAACAACAAAAGAATAAATAATCCATATTGCCCTATGACCCAGCAATAGCACTACTTGCTATGTATCCAGAAGAACTGAAACTAGTGACACAAATAGACATTTGAGCACTAATGTTCATAGTAGCCTCATTCATGATCATCAAAAGAAGGAAACAATCAAATGCCCATCAGCAGATGAGTGGATTAACAAAATATGGCATACACATACAATGGAATATCATGCAGCAGTCAGATGAAATGATGTCCTGAAGCACATGACAAGATGGTTGAGCCTTGAGGACATAATGCTGAATGAAATAAGCCAGACACAAAAGGATAGATACTTTATGAGTCCAATTTTATGACCACGGTAAAGGTAAAATCAGGGGTTTACAACACTGAATAAAGGGGATTTAGAGATAAATAGAAGCTAGAGATGGGTGAACTGTTGGCTAATGAAGTTGAACTCAAATGTAAGGAATAGATAGAAGTGAAGGTGATTCTTTAGTGGGTCCATAAGCAATATTACCATATTGAAGGTGAACGTGATTGAAAAGGGTTGTATAGACCTATGTGTCCCACTGATTAACACTAGAAATATAAATAAGTTCTTGCAAGAACTACTTCAAAGGTATGATTCATGTACAAGCAGTATTTAAGTCCAGGGTACAGGGGGGAAACTGCTGTTGTATGCTATGGGCTATGTTCATCAGGAAACCATCAGCACTACCACAGCAACAACAGGGGTAAAAAATGAAGGGAGGGACAAGAATTAAGGGGAGGTTGAGAATTCCTATTTGGTGAGTGTGTGCTTATTGGTTGTCTTTCTTTTGGGAACAATGGAATTATCTAAAATTGAGAGTGTTGATGAACTTTGGACTTGGAGCATTATACATGATGCCTAATGAATACAGGTGGCTGAAGGATGCACTGACTGAGAAGTAGACTGGCTAACGATGGTGTATACATCAGTTGTATGTATTGCTTTGCTTTGTATATATGTTATATTATACAATAAAAGGGGTAAAAAAATTAGGCCTAAGAGTCACTCCCAGAGAACCTCTTTTGTTGCTCGGATGTAGTCTCTCTCTCTCTCTCTCTCTCTCTCTCTCTAAGTCAACATGGCAAGCAAACTCACTGCCCTTCCCCTCTCTATGTGGGACATGACTCCCAAGGGTGTAAACCTCCCTGGCAACGTGGGACAGAAATCCTTGGATGAGCTGGTACTCAGCATCAAGGAATTGAGAAAACCTTCTCGACCAAAAGGGGGAAGAGAGAAATGAGAAAAAATAAAGTGTCAGTGCCTGAGAGATTTCAAACAGAGTGGAGAGATTATGCTGGAGGTTTTTCTTATGCATTATATAGATATCCCCTTTTTAGTTCATGGTGTATTAGAGTGGCTAGAGGGAAATACCAGCAACTGTGGAGTTGTGTCCCAGTACCCATGTTTCTTCAAGATGATTGTACAATGATATAGCTTTCAGTGTGACTGTGAGTTTGTGAAACCTTGTGTCTGATCTGTCTAGGGTATGGACAGATGATTAAGAAAATATGAATAAAAAATAAATAATAGGGGGAACAAAGCTTAAGGTAAATTGAGTAGATTGAAATACTAGTGGTCAATGAGAGGGAAGGGTGAGGAGCATGGTATGTATGAGTTTTTTCTTTTTTCATTTTTATTTCTTTTGCTGGAGAATTACAAATGTTCAAAAAAATGATCATGGTAATGAATATACAACTATTTGATGATATTGTGAGCCATTGATTGTACACCATGTATAGAACGTTTGTATGTCAAGAACGTATGTTTGTTTGTTAAGGATTGACAATAAAAAAATTTAAAAACGACCTGATAGAGCCAAGGAGGCAATCTGTTTGCTTATCTCGGCATATGTTGCGGGGGGGTGGAGGATGGCAGTTCAAGCAGAGGGAACACAAGGACCACACCCTGAGGCAGGGGAGTGTCAGTCATGTTGAAAAAACAGCAAGGAGGTCAGTGATGAAGCAGAATATACCAGAGTAAGAGTAGTAGGTGATAAGGGCCAAGTAATAATAGAGGCCAGACCACATAGGGCTTTGGAGGTGATCCTCATGTTTTGGCTCTTATTCTGAGTGATGGGAGGAGCCACTGAATGTGTTTAAACAGAGAAGTGACATGATCTGACTTTAATTAATAGGATCCCTTTGACTGGTGTTGACAATAGGCTGTAATGGGTAGAATCAGTGAGACTGGTTAGGAGGATGTGGCTATGATCCAGGTGAGAGAGACTAATGGACTGGAGTAGTATATGGCCCCGGTGGTAGTGATTAATGGGTAGATCCTAGATATATTTTATAGATATGGTCAGTGATACCTCCAGAGGGAAGTTCTCATGATTGCAGAGGGGGGTTCAGTGACAACACCACTCTGCATCCAAGTGTCTTTGTTTGCCTGAGTTGCTATCACAAATACCACACAACAGGTTGTCTTGAACAATGGAAGTTTATTGGCTCACAGTTTTGAGGCTAGAAGTGAAAAATCTACATATCGGCAAAGCTTGCTTTCTTCCTGAAGACCACCAGCAATCCATGGGGTTCCTTGGCTTTCCATCAATTGGCAATGTTCTCTCCTTTCTTACTTCTGTGATTTCTCAGTTTCTTTATAAAGCCCCCAGTAATCAGGATTAAAACTTGCTTTTAGTTGGGTCACAACTTAACTAAAACTAACATCTTCAAAAGTCCAATTTACAATGAGTTCGCACCCACAGGGATGTGGATTAAAATTAAGAGCATGTGCTTGTTGGAGTACATAATTCAACCTACCACACCAAGATAATTTTTACAATTTTGATTAACCATACCTTATGCAGGCATATTGAGAGAAGGCTTGCTTTCCTGTGGCAAAGGAAGTTAGCCCTCTCTCCATCTCAAATACTGAACTGCCCTGGTCTCCAAGGATTTCTTCTGATCCTTCCCATTGAACCAAGGAGGATAAGGGTTGGTTTCCATCCAAAGCAAGATTCTGCTGCAGCCTTGTGAATAAATGTGGGCTCTATATGAAAACAGATGTGGAGGTAAACCCTGACTCTACCACTTACTAAGGGTAAACAAATGGTAAATTCAACTTCCTTGAGTCTCAGTCCCCTCGTCTATACAACTCTAGTAGTAATAACTCAGTAACCAGAGACAGCAATAGCACAGTAGATAAAAACAAAAGTAAAAACAGAATTCACAAAAGAAACCAGACCCAAAAAAGAACATATTGTGAGTCCATTGATATGAAGTTTAAGAATGAAGAAAACCAATCTATCATTGAATAAATTAGAACAGTGGTTGCCTATGGAGGAATCGAGTGAAGTGGGGCTTGAGGTGCTTGCAGGAACTTTTTGGGGTGTTGGAAATGTTCTATATGATGATTAGGGTGATGGTTATGTGAGTGTACACATTCACCAAAATTTGTTGAAACATACCCTTAAAATCTGTGCAATTCACTGTATATATAGTTTAGTTTAATTTAACATTTAAAAAAAACGCCTATCGAGCCTCTCTCCTATAATTACATAGACCTGATTTCCGGTCTAATCCCTGCATCAATTAGTCGACTAGTTCGCCATCTTTTAAAATAATTCTTATCATTTTTATAGTGCAGGTGATTCTGTATGTACATATAAATAACTAGGATTATTTAGTAGGTGTTGCAGATTACGGGAAGGCTTCCATTTTCTCTTTATTGTTTGAATTATTTACAATGAGGGTATAAAATTTTTAAAAGGTTAAGATTTTTTTAGTGGCCTTTCTTTATTGCCCTCCAAAACACTGAACCTGTTTCCATCACCTCTAGCTCCTTCCTACTCAAAATGTGCCCCTTGGACCAGATGCATCAACATGACTCGGAAAATTATTAGAAATACAGACCGTCAAGCCGGCCTCATACTTACTTAATTAAAATCTGCACTTTAACAAGATCCGTAAGCACTTTAAAGTTTGACAAGCTCCAGCCTAGAGCACATCCGTCTCCTTTTCTTTCTGGGCTTGTTTCTTCCCTACTCAAAGGACTGTAGCCGAGGTGTCTCCATGGTCACTCCCATGTGCAATTTTCTAACCTCGTTTCTTTTGGTTATCTGCAAGGGTTCCCTGAAAAAGGCAGCGGAAGAGACTGAAGGAGGAGCGGCCTGGCTAAACAGCCCCTGCTCTGCGTCCCAGATACTGAACTGCCCTGGGCCCCAGTTCAGGACCCTTAAGCAGCCTCGCGCTCCCGATCAGGAGGTATCAGAGGCAAGCGGCTGGGCGCTGCCTACTAAAGGTGGCTGCTTGGGAGTCCTCCTGATGCGAGGGCAGGATGGCCACAGTCATCTGGACCTGTGGAAGGTCGGGGCAGTAACAGCGCGGCAGGGGGCGCTGCAAGGTGCCTTGGGGAAGGTGCTGCGGTGACCCAGGGCAATGCAGGGTGCGGGATGACCTCTGGACAGCAGGGGGCGCTGTGGAACCGTGGCCCACTGTGGGCTGCACCGCGCACCTCCTTGGCGGCCGGGGGATACACCTGCACAGGTGTGGGCGGGGCCTGCGGGGGCGGGGCCCGGGCCTGACCCACAAGAGCAGGTGGCCGCAGCGGCAGAGGGATGCTCGCACTGTAAGCGCAGTGGAACCCAGTGGATCGCTCTTACTCGAGCCGCCGACCCTTTGGAACCGAGTGAGGTAAGCCCAGTCGGGTGGAATGCGGGGCTTTCGGGCACTGGAGCGGCCGCGGGGACCGGTGGCTTCCCTAATGCGGTCCGCGCGCGGTGCGGTGGGTGGCCGGGCCCGGGGCCGTCTCGGGGGCCGGGATGCTAGGACGTCTTCCCGGGTTGATTGTGGTCAGTCTCTCGGGCACGTACCACGGGAGCCACAGAGCTCTGGGTGCTCGCGGGGGTCGGGGACCGCGCCTTGCCCCTTCTCTCCGCCCCGCACTCGCCCAGCCCCCTTCCAGGTCCTGCGGAGACGCGTGGACTTGACCCCGATTTTCATTTCACCCTCTGGAATGTTTTCTCTGGGGATGCTAGTTGCTCCGGAAAGAAGCAAAGACTCGAAGGAGGTTGGTTGGGTTTTCTCCCGCGGCTTGGCCTCGGGCTCTCCGGGCAGAATTGGCTGCGGCCACAGGACGGCGCCCAGTCACTCGGCGCGGATTGAGCAGGGGCTGCGGATTCCGTCCAGCGTGAGAGCCAGGGATGCGCGATGGGGACGAGCACCACTCCGGGACTTTCCCGCCCGAGGCTTTGGACAAATCTCTTACCCATCCCCAAAGCTTCGGGTTCCTTCACAGCAGGGGAATCGCTTCTATGGGCGAGGGCTCTGAAATTCAAGAGTCAGTGAACTCCTTCCTAAATGTGTGGCCTTGGGCAAGTTGCCTAACCTCTCTGAGCGTCAGTTTCTTCCTCTGTGAAATGGGGGGGATAACACCGCATATAATATAGTAAGGGTTAAATAAGAGAATGTGTAAAAAGGAGCTTGGGATCATGACTAAGGTAGAGGAAGGGAGCAATAACTGAAAGCTGCGATTACTGCTGGTGGTGGTGGTGGTGATTATTTGAGGAGCAGTAGAGCTAGTAAAGGCACAGCACCTTGGGTTCAAATCCCAGCTCAGCCACTTTCTAGCGTAACCTTGGGCAAGGTACTTAACCTCTTGGTGCCTCCGTTTCCTCATTTGTAAAGTGGGGGAAATTAGGATACCTACCTCAGAAGATTGTGGTGAAAATGTAATGAGTCAATATCTGTAAAGTTCTTAGAAGAGTGAGTGTGGTGTAGCAGCTATTAATTCTTCCACAAAGGCATCGTATGTAATAAAACAGAACAAACTAATAAAAGCTTCAATATAGCTTCATTCAGAAGTGAAAATCTTATTTGCAAAAGTACTGATCAGTTTTTGTGATGAGCAAGATGCGTTCTTCCACCCATGGGCTCCTCTGACATTAGTGATTTATCTGCTGAGGTTGGGGTCAGTCTGGGGAAGTGCCGATGGGGCTCTCTGCAGTGTCCTGACTGAAGAGACGAGGGCAAGGAGCTTCCAAATTCACACTTTCTGTTGAGCATTCACAGTGTGAAAAGCTTCCCTGGACTGCAGTTTTATTTGAAGGAAATTGAATCTGGACCTGGATCTTTAAAAAGTCTTGCAAATTTTTTTTTTTTTTTTTTGGTTTGCAATTGTAGAAAGGGGTATATTCCTTTTGCAAAGAGGCAAACAGAATTTTGAGAGTTAGAGATGGTTTTCCTCATCCCCGCAAAATTACGTAAGTCCGTGCAGGGTCTGGAGCGATCTGGCTGCCTCTGGACATTTCACCTCCACCCTTGGCCCTCTATTTCCTTTACATCATAAACCTGGAAGACTCCCAGCTTGTCTCCAGTTTCCAATTTTGGACCGTAACCTATTAGGTTCAGGGTGGAGAAAGAGCAGCTCCTCAAGTCCAAAATCCTGCCTGGGGAATGTGAAGGGCAAACCAAAGTCCTTGTTCCAGAAATAGGGTTTCTGGGAGTGCAGGGACCACCCTGTGTATCCTACTCCAAATTAGAGTATGTTCTAGTTCACCTCTGTCACCTGTGGGGAGCATAAGGGACAGAATTATTTGTACATACCCTCTCCCCATACCCCTGCTTCACAAGTTTAGGAAAGCCGCTACATTTACTATTCAGAGTTTGAAAATTAAATTCCTTGGGATTCCTCTCCCCTATGACCTTTAGTTTCAGGGTGCTACCAATTAACTGTGGGAGGAGGGGAGAAACACGTAGCACAATTCCCAGCCCCTTAAAGGCTTATACCATGGTGGTTAAGGCAACAGAGTTCCAGGCCAGCTCCTCCACTTATTGTGTGATTCTGCACAAGTTACTCCATCTCTTTGAGCTCATTTTTGTCCTCTGCAATGTGGAGATGGTAATAGCATGTTTACCTGTGGGGCTGTGGAAATGAAATATAGAGAGAAGTGAAATATAGAGAAAGACTATGTATGTATGAGACTATATTTCATAAACACGAAATGAACCTATGTATAGTAATTTCTGAAATGAGTGTTATGTCACACTGTAAAGTTTCAGTAATTGTTATGCATCTTGCACATTGATGAAATAGTCCTTTGCTTTCCAGCACCCCCTGACCCAAGCTATTATTAAATCAAAATGCATTCCCAAAATTAGTATCTTAGAATCAAGGAAATTGTGGCACAGCATCTGGGAAATATTCAGTAGCCAACAGTTGTTGGCTATTGTTAACATGTTCTGTAAACACTGAGCTGAAAGCTTGAATGTAAAGAGGAGAAACGAAACAGAAGTCATTCCACTTGCTGGGAAGTAGCAGGGGAAAGTACTGGGAAAGACCTGGGCAGGAAGGGCCAGATTTCATCGGTAGGTGAGAATGAGCCCAGCTCTGCCAGCTTCTGGGCTGGACGATGAAGAGATAGGAATGCCGCCCTGGAGAAAGGCAAACAAAGTCCACACTAAGGCATGGCCTGTAATACCCCTAATCATAGCCAAGCTGGTAAGAGAGTGCCCAGGGCCAGTCGGGGTTATTCTGAGACTCCTGCTCCAGGGACTCAGGAGAACGGTTCTTCGGCCAGGAGGGTCAGTGATCCACAGGGCTTGGGGTTGGGTGGCCGGTAAGAGAAGGAAGCAGCCTCTTTAGCAACTGCCCTTGACCCAAAACAAATATCCTGGAGAAGGGGCCCAAGCCTCAGAACGCAGTCAGGCCCACCCACAGAGCAGGCCTGCAAAAAAGACAGGAAGCTTCGGAGGGCTGGTGTTTCCCAGCTTGCCAACCTCCCGGGACCAGCCAGCAGGTCCCCGGAGGAGAGCTCACTTGCTTTTCTTCCCTCCCCATCCAGCTCGCTTTCCCCTGACCCTGCTGCTAGAAGTCCCACCCAGCCATGGCTCCCGGAGAGAAGATCAAAGCCAAAATCAAGAAGAATCTGCCCGTGAGGGGTCCGCAGGCGCCGACCATTAAAGAGCTGATGCGGTGGTACTGCCTCAACACCAACACGCATGGCTGTCGGCGCATTGTGGTGTCCCGCGGCCGCCTCCGCCGCCTCCTCTGGATTCTTTTCACACTGACAGCCGTGGCCCTCATTCTCTGGCAATGCGCCCTTCTCGTCCTCTCCTTCTACACCGTCTCCGTCTCCATCAAAGTCCACTTCCAGAAGCTGGATTTTCCAGCTGTCACCATCTGCAACATCAACCCTTACAAGTAAGAGGCCGAGCAGGGATCTAGAGCGAGGGCCGTGGGCGCTCCTGCTACCCAAGCCCCTCGCGAAGGGCGCGCGCGCACTGGCTGCCTGGGGGCCGCTTTAGCCTGAAACATGCTGTTTAAAAATTTGCGTTAGTTGACCACGTACATAAACTGCCCTCTCCCAGGTTCTAGTCTGTACCACGTTTGCAGTGGGTCAGCTGCTTCTGAGGGCGGAAAGGGGACACTGCAAGGATTAGTTTCACTTAGGGGTTGGGCCTGGAGTCAGCTAATTCCACACACACACACACACACACAAAGCACAAGTACACGCATATACTTACGCCCACGCTAAACCCAGCTTAGCCATTTCCCTGAGCTCTCCAAACTCACGCCCTCACTCTCCCAGGAATGTGAGCTCAAGCCTGACTCAGAAGTGACACCCGGGTGACTTCCGGCAGCATTTCGATGGCCCCAAACCCTCATCTGCATGAACCCAGCCCCACTAATTGAAATCACTCGTCTCTGGGCAGGGTCAACCCTGGTTATGACCTTTTGTCTGCTGTGGGACCTGTTCTAAATGGGTCATGGAGCTCTTCTCAGGATTGATGAGGGCTGATCTGTGAGGCAGACCAGACTCTGGCAGAATTCGTCAGAGCAGTGTGGGAGTGGTGAGAAAGGAAGAGCAGTGGGAAGAAGACTATTGAAGGAAGCTAACTTGTCCAGCCAGAGTCAACAGTAAGTTGGTGATGAACTCAAAAGAAAAATCGGGTCTAAGACTCATCCTCTACCTCCAGGTAGCCTTCCCTCTCTTCTTCCCTCCCTCCCTCCTTCTCTTCCTCTTTCTTGCCTTCCATTATTCATTTCACAATCACTTACAAATTGCCATGCCCCGTCCTAGGTTCTGGGCCATAGAACTGAACAACCCAAATACAATCTTTGCCCCTGTTGATGTTCCATTGTAAGTGGGGGCATGAAATGTTAACAAATACAACACCACTAACAAGATTAATAATAGTTACCGTTTAATTGTGTATACTATAAACTCAATGAATCTTCCCAATAGCCCGATTTTACAGATGAGGAAACTGAGGCTAAGTGATTTGTCCAAGATCACACAATCAGTACTAGGATGGAAGCTTGCACTTACACCATTTGGCCTTGGTGTTTATACCCTCATTCATTATGCTATGCATATAGTCTATGCAAGGGAGGGACCATGTGATATTGTGAAAATTAAATGATGGCATAATTATGCTTCGTGCAATCAACTCCTGTATCATTCTTCTGTCCCTGTGTATTGTCAAGGCAACGGTTATGCCTTTTTCCCTCCAAACCACTGAATCCAGAAAAAATCTGGAGACAAAGTCTGCCCCCTAAAGAGACTCTTTTTTTAAAGGATATTTCCATTGACAAAAATTCACACACATACATTTCCATACATGGTACACAATCCGTGGCTCACAATATCATCACATAGTTGTCTATTCATCACCATGATCATTTTTTAGAACATTTGTATCACTCCAGAAAAAGAAAGAAAAAAGAAAAAACTCATACATACCATACTCCTTACCCCTTTCTCTCATTGACCACTAGTATTTCCATCTACCCAATTTATTTTACCCCTTATCCCCACTATTATTTGTTTACTTTTTATCCATATTATTTACTTATCTGTACATACAGATGATAAGAAGAGCATCAGACACAAGGTTTTCACAGTCACACAGACACAGTGTAAAAAATTATATCTTTATACAATTGTCTTCAAGAATCAAGGCCACTGGAACACAGCTCAACAGTTTCAAGTACTTCCCTCCAGCCATAACTAAAAAGGGATATATATATATATAATGCATAAGAATAACCTCCAGAATAATCTCTTGACTCTGTTTGAAATCTCTCAGCCACTGAAACTTTGTTTTGTCTCATTTCTCTCTTCCTCCTTTTGGTCAAGAAGGTTTTCTCAATCCCTTGATGCCGGGTCCCGGCTCATCCCAAGAGTTCTGTCCCACGTTGCCAGGGAGATTTAGACCCCTGGGAGTCATGTCCCACATAGGCAGGGAGGGCAGTGAGTTCACCTGTCAAGTCGGCTTTGAGGAAGAGGTCACATCTGAGCAACAAAAGAGGTTCTCTGGGGGTGACTCTTAGGCCTAATGTTAAGTAGGCTTAGCCTATCCTTTGCAGGAATAATTTTCATAAGGGTGAACCCCAAGGTTGAGGTCTCGGCCTATTGATTTGATTGTCCCCGTTGCTTGCGAGAATATCAAGAATTCTCGAAATAGGGAATTTTAATATTTCCTCCTTTCTCCCCAGTCTCCCAAGGGGACTTTACAAATACTTTTTTATTCACTGCCCAAATTATTCTGGAATATATCGGAGGCATCACCATAACCTGGACAAACTAACAGAATTTCACACCCTATTTTCAAGATTCCATGTACTTATGGTGTTCAACTAAACTGAACATGCAAGTTAAATTAGGTAATGTGCTACCAAAATGTAAGTTTTGCATCAAATAAACATCTCCCCTTTGGTCTCACACAGATGTTAAAGTTGCAAAATATGGACAGTATCATCCTTTATGCTGTATTCTGCACTATCTTAGTCCTATCCAGATCAGCTTCATTCATATCTCTACTCGAAGTCCGATCCCTTTTTCAACTTTTTAAACAGTTCCTGTATGGTGTAGTGCTGACTTTCATAGCTTCAGAGCTCTAACTCTGAGTCTCAGGTGTCACATAAATACCGAAGTTTCTGGGAGCAATCAGGTTATATACAAACAGATCAGTATCTCAGAATTTAGAAATAACAGTTACAACTTCTGAATCTATGTGACTGCTGTAAGAGCTAACAATCTAGGATCCTTTACAATAGGCCCCAATCTGATCTTCCATGCTCTCGACTTCAGTTCACCAAGTTTTTATATTATAGTTAGTCCATATGATTGAGGCATGATAATATCTGTCTTACTGTTCCTGACATTTCATTCAACATACAGCTCTTAAGGTTCACACACCTAATTGCATGCCTCACAACTTCATTCCTTCTTGTGGCTGTCAGTAGTCCGTTTTATGTATACACCATAGTTCCCTCTTCCAATCCTCAGTCGTTGGACCTTAGGCCGCCTCCATCCATAGTGAATCATGAACATTGCCGCCATAAACACCAGTGTGCAAATGTTCATTTGTGTCCCCACGCTCAGTGCCTCCAAGCATATACTGAGCAATGGGGTCTCAGGATCATATGGCAACCCCACCCCTAGCCTCCCGTGGAACCCCCACACTGCCCTCCAAGGGGCTGCACCTCTCAGTTTCCCTACTGACGGTGAATAAGTACATCTCTTTCTTTACATTTTCTCTAGCAGTTTTTTCTCTCTGTTCATTTTTAAACAGTTTTATTCACACATCGTACAATCCAGGCTTAGTGTATAGACAAGCCTTCATCACCATACTCTATCTGAAGACATTTCCTTTTCTTTCACAAAGAATCCATACCCCCTCCCCATGCCCCCTACCTTGTTGACATTTGGTTTTGGCATAATGCCTTTGTTACCTTCAGTGGAAGCATATTACAATGTTACAGTTGGCTATAGACCCTGGCTTACATTTATTGTACTTTTCCTGGTATTCCATCCATTTTCAGCACCTTACATTGTTGACATCCATTTGTTCTCCCTCATGCAAAAACATTTTTTTATTCGTACATTTAATCACCATCATTGTCCACTCTAGATATTCTTAAATTTTACTGTCTCAGTCTTTATCCTCTCTTTCCTTCTGGTTTCACATGTGCCCCAAGCCCTTTTCTTGAATCATATTCACGTTCAGCTTTATTCAGTGTACTTACTGTGCTACAATCAGGTAGTATTGTACTATCCATTTCTGAATTTTTACAATCAATCTTGTTGCACAATCTGTATTCCTTCAGCACCAAATGCCCAATCTCTACTCTATTTCTATCTCTTAATAACTTGTATTCCTAACTTCAACTCTCAAGGTTCACTCGTTAATGTTAGTTCATAAATAATGCTGCTATAAACCTTGGTGTGCAAATGTCCATTTGTATCCTTGCCCTCAGGTTCTCTGAATATATATCTAGTATTGGGATTGCTGGATCATATGGAAATTCTATACTTAGCTTCCTGAGGATCCTCCAAACTGCCTTCCAGAGCAGTTGCAGCATTTTACATTCCCACCAACAGTGGATAAGTGTGCCTCCTTCTCCACATCCTCTCCAGTACTCGTCATTTTCTGTGTTTTTTTGTTTTTTTTGTTTTATAATGGCCATTCTAGTGGATGCTAAATGGTATCTCATCGTGGTTTTTAAAAGTTTTTACTGATATATTTTATATATTCACATACTATGTAATCATCCAAAGTGTACAATCAATGACTCACAAAATCGTCATATAGCTGTGCATTTATCACCACAATAGACTTTTTTCTTTTTTTCTTTGTGGTTTTGGTTTGCATTTCCCTAATAGCCGTGAAATTGAGCATCTTTTCATGTGCCTTTTAGCCATTTGTATCTCTTCTTGTGAGAAGTGTCTATTCATTTCTTTTGCCCATTTTTAAATTGGATTGTTTGTCTTTTTGTTGTTGAGTTGAAGAATCTCTTTATACATTCTGGATGATAAGCCCGTATTTTATATGTGGTTTCCAAATATTGTCTCCCATTGCATAGGCTGCCTTTTTTACTTTCTTGACAAAGTTCTTTACACACGAAAGTATTTAAGGAGTTCCCATTTATCTATTTCTTTAGTCAATGCTCATGCTTTGGGTATAAAGTCTAGGAAACTGCCTCCTATTGCAAGATTTTTAAGATATTTCCTTACATTTTCTTCTAAAAGTCTTATAGTCTTAGCTCTAATGTTTAGGTCTTTGATCCATTTTGAGTTCATTTTTATATAGGGTGTGAGATACAGATTCTCTTTCATTCTTTTGCATATGGATATCCAGTTCTCCAAGCACCATTTATTGAAGAGGCTGCTCTGTCCCAGGTGGGTTCGCTTGACCACTTATCAGAGATCAGTTGTCCATGGGTGCAAGAGTAGCTCAGTGGTAGAATTTTCACATGCTATGCGGGAGACCTGCGTTCAACTCCTGGCCTGTGCACTCGCCCCCCACCCCCACCACCCCCCCAAAAAAAACCCTGAACAAATGGTGCTGCAATAACAGGTAGTCACATGGAAAAAGAATGAAATGTGACCCCCACCATATAGCATACCAAAAGAAAAAAAAATCAACTATTCATAGATGAGAAGGTCTATTTCTGAACACTCTATTCGATTCCGTTGCTCAGTATATCTGTCTTTATGACAGTATCATGCTGTTTTGACCACTGTAGCTTCGTAATGTGCTTTAAAGCCAGATAATGTGAGAACTCCCACTTCATTTTTCTTTCTTAAGAAAGTTTTAGCTATTCAGGACACCCTGCCCTTCCAAATACATTTGGTTATTGGTTTTTCTATTTCTGCGAAGTAAATTGTTCAGATTTTTATTGGTATTGCATTGAATCTATAAATAAATTTGGGTAGAATTGCCTTCTTAACTATATTTAGTATTCCAATACATGAACACGGTATGCCCTTACATTTATTTAGGTCTTCCATGATTTCTTTTAACAATTGCTTATTGTTTTCTGTGTATAGGTCTTTTGTATCCTTAGTTAAATTTATTCCTAAATACTATTCTTTTGGTTGCATTGTAAATGGAATTTTTTTCTTGATTTCCTCCTCAGATTGCTCATTACTAGTGTAGAGAAACACCACTGATTTTGGGGTGTTGTTCTTGTACCCTGCGACTTCGCTGTACTCATTTATTAGCTCTAGTAGCTTTACTGTAGATATTTCAGGGGTTTTGACCTATAGTATCATCTTATCTGCAAACAATGAAAGTTTTACTTCTTCCTTTCCAATTTGGATGCCTTTTATTTCTTTTTCTTGTCTAATTGCTCTGGCAAGAATATCCAGCACAATGTTGAATAATAGTGGTGACAGTGGGCATCCTTGTCTTGTTCCTGATCTTAGAGGGAAAGCTTTCAGTTTTCCCCATTGAGGATGCTATTAGCTGTGGATTTTTCATATATTCCCTTTATCAGGTTGAAGACTAGGTAGACTCTTCATTACCAGTTATTTACTTGTCCTCTCTGTGACTGGTTTATGGGAAGCACCAGTCACCACTCCAAAAATGTTGTTTGGGGCAAACTCATCAATACACCCTGAGAGCAAGCAGAAAGCGGTGGGAGATGTGAAGCCCCAGAAAGTCACACAGGGTTGCACATGATCCTATCCCCATTTGCTCAAGCCAGCAGTCCTGTTAAAGAGGGGAAAGTTGGAAAGGAACTGATTTCAGGTGGGCACAAGGCTAATGCACATGAATGGAAAGCAGCCTGGGAAAGTATCAGTGATGGGCCCTAAGATATCAGAAGGGCTCCCCTGACTCTTCCTTCCCACCTCGGCAGGTATAGTGCAGTGAAGGACCTTCTATCTGACTTGGACCAGGAGACCAGAATGGCCTTGAAGACTCTGTATGGCCTTTCAGAGGTTAAGTCTCGGAAACGACGAGAAGCAGAGTCCTGGAGTTCAGCCTGGGAGGGCCCACGGCCCAAATTCCTCAACCTGATCCCACTGATGACCTTCAAGCAGGGTGAGAAGGGCAAGGAAGCCAAGGACTTCCTCACAGGGCGAAAACGGAAAGTCAGCGGGAGCATCATTCACCAGGCTGCGGATGTCATACATGTCCACGAGTCCAAGCAGGTGGTGGGATTCCAACTGGTGAGATTCGTTTGCTCTCAGTTTGGGGGCATGGGATGGGCTGGAGATAATGGGTCCATGGCGTCTTCTGCTTTGCCATTAGTCCCTCTGATTCTGCTGGAAGAAATACACTCAGGGTGATTTGGAAACAAACAAATGAAAGTGACTCAAGCGATCTTAAGCAGAAAGGAATTTCTTAGACAGTTATCTGTAGCTCATGGAGGTCCCTCAGAGGACAGAGGTTAGGGAGGACCCCAGGATTTGGGGACAAGAAGTGATGGAAAATCATTTCAGATACTGCTAATGGGTTGAGTGAGCTTCAACCATTTTTAATCTTTGTGTTAATGCTTAAGATTCAAATTCTATCATGGGACCATCTGATTAGCCTAGCTTGGGTCACCTGACCACTCCTTGGCTGAGGGTGGGTGGGATGCCTTGATGAACAATCTCACCAGCTGTATCCAAAGAGGGAAAGGAAACTTCCCCAAAGCAAAATTAAAGTGCAGATATCAGAAGGAGAAAAATAGGTAATGAACAGCAGAAGCACCAAATATCCCTGCAGTACTTGCCTTCAGGAGGAGCTGTGGGCTGACTTCTCCTCTCTCCTTGTTGGTCCCATTTGAGGGCCTCTCAGGATGCAACCATTCACTGAAAACCAGTTCCATTACCTTCCTGTGCAAACTCAGTTACCACCTTACCTCTCCAGACCCCAGTGACCTTCGGAGGATAAGAGCTACTTCTATATCCCTTATGGCCTTGAGTGCTGATTGTGAGACTTCATGTTTCCATTCGCAAATCCTGAAGACAACCCCTCCTTTAAATCATTGAGACTTGTCAAAGTTGTTCGTAGATCTTTTTTGGAGGATATCCATAAGGTTCTCCTTGATTAGCAAGCAGTCAATCCCTTGATGTCTTTTCTTTAAGGAGAGTTTTCAAACCATTTGTGATAAGAATATCTGGAATCTATTGTAATGACAGTGAAATTCTCATTGTTGCAGATTTTAAATGCTGGTCTTCCCAACTACCATCTGAAGTTGGTAAACATGATGTTTTAGTCAACATTTTATAGGTAAAACAATGAGTATATAATGCGTTGCTCAAGATCCCTCAGAGAAGTTGTGTCAGGGTTTGGGCTAGAATTCAGATTTCTTGACTACTGATCCAATAGGAAATGGGGAGGGTCATGTAGGCACTTGGTAGCAATAACCAGTCCAACCATAGATGTTTGGGGACCTTGAGGAAGCCAGTTTTTCTTCCCACTTGGAGAGTGGGAGCAGGGAGTCATGTGAGTGGGATTCTGTGTCTTTTCTTGCTTGGACCCTTCTTGGTCCCTGGGACTTGAGGATGTTCTCTCCCAGTGGTCAGAAGTGAGAGGAAAACCATCTTTGCCCCAGACTTCTCTCCTGCCATCCTGAGTATCAGACTGATGGCTTCAGCCTGGTATCTCCTCTGATTCACAGTGTCCAAATGATACATCCAGTTGTGCTGTCTACACCTTCAGCTCGGGGATCAACGCCATTCAGGAGTGGTACAAACTACACTATATGAACATCATGGCACAGGTGCCTCTGGAGAAGAAAATCAACATGAGCTATTCTGCTGAGGAGCTGCTGGTTACCTGCTTCTTTGACGGGGTGTCTTGCAATGCCAGGTCAGGAGGATGCTTTCACATTCCCAAGAACCTGCAGTTCTGAGTGCAGGTCCCTGTGCAAGCACTTGTGTTCAACTGGAGGTTTCAGGAGCAGAAGGTGTTCTTCTCACTGACCCTGCAATTTGGAGTTAGGTTCCAGAATCAGTGAGCAAATTGTGCATGGCATATAGTCAAGATTCCCTTAAACTCATTACATTACTCATAACAATGCAGAATAGCTGATTTGTGTACATAAAACCTTGCCTGTTACCATCATGCCCAGGAATGACTGAGAACCACTAATCTATCACAGGAAAAGAAAGAAAGTAAAGTCTATGTACAGATGTGTGAACGTACAGATCTTTCTGCCTTTAAGAGGACATTCAAATCCTTGGAGGTGATGGGGTAATGAATGGAACATTCTCAAGTGTTCTGGCTTGGTTGAAGGGCTTTACTTCATTCTTTTCAAATACCAAGTCTTTCTAACCTTCCTATGTTAGCAAATACTGTGAAGATTGAACTTTGGAATTATGGCTCCCTAAGGATTGGGTTCTTATCCTTTACACATATGATGTGTAAAAGGCACATATGATGTTTAAAAGGCGCATATGATGTGGTTCCTTCTCTGAGGTTTATTGTCCAAGAATGAGAATTAAAATGGAAAAATGTCAAATGTTGGTTGAGAAATTCAAAAGTAGAGAAATTTGAGGTAGGCATATGGCACAAGGAATGAGAAGTCAGGATGTAGACAGGTGAGAAGATTAAGAGAGAGAACAGAAAGTGACTTTGATGACACAGGCTTTGTCTGTCATTTTATCAGGGGAAAATGACTCACTGTCTATCATCCATTATCCACAAAAGAGAGTTGTCCCCATTAGCGCTGCCTCTCCAGGCTTCAACCAGGATACAATTGACCCATTTCTTTCCTCCACAGGAACTTCACACTTTTCCATCATCCAATGTATGGGAATTGTTATACATTCAACAACAAAGAAAATGAGACTGTCCTCAGTACCTCCATGGGGGGCAGTGAATATGGTAAGGAAATCTGTCCCAAGGAGGTTCTCAGGTCCCACCCTCTAACACTGAACCTGTGGAAGCAGGACAGTGGCATCCAGAAATGCAGCATCGTCCAGTTGGTCAGAAACCAGGAATGCCATTGTTTTTCCCATTGGCATTATTTCCATCAGTATCCATCTCCGTTTCCTTCTTCCTCATCCATGTCCATTTTCCTTTTCAACTTCCCCTCCTTACCTTTGGGACCAGCAGGGATATTCCTGGGGTTCCTTCTCTTGGGAAACCACACTGGTTTAAGTGCTTTAGATGGAGTGAATAAATACTGGGCAGGTGGCCTCCAAATGGAGTTAATCCCAGATATACTGAACAGATTAGGGAGGCAGACACACCTTAACTTAGTTAAGATGACAGCTTCTCGAGCCAATTACCAGCTCTGTCACTCACCGTTTGACCTCGGGCAAGTTACTATGTGTGAAGTAGGAATAATGGTAGTACCTCCCATGCAAGGTTATTGAAGGCATTTCAAATATGTAAGGCACTTAGAATAAGACCTGGGTATACACTTAACATGTGATAAATGCTAGTTGGTGTCATTACTACTAGTTCTAGCACTGCCACCACTGCTGCTACTGCCACTAATAATACCATTATTACTTCCAATACTACTATTACTTCTATTTTACTATTGCTGCTTTTAACTGGAAGGTGGGAGCTCAGATTGGCCTGGCTTTCACAACAAGGTCTTATGCAAGTCAAACTTGATTTTTTCATAGATATGCTTCTACAGAGCAAGGCAAGGTCCTGTAATGTACGAAAACCACCTCGGGATCCTTGCCTTTCTGACCATGTGGTCTATGTTATTACCATAATTCAGAGCATATACTCCAGGGGGAAGAAGTAGTCTGGAACTGGAAAGCCTGAGTCTCGTAGTCCAGTCTCCTCTGTGTGTGGTCTTAAGCAAATTGCTTTACCCCTCTGGACTTCGATTCCCATATTTATTATAAGGAATTGAACAGGTCAGGCAAACTCTCAGAGTTCTCATCTTTCAATCCATTCAAATCCTACTCTTTACTCATTTGTTTAGCCAACATTTATTGAGTACCTG
This sequence comes from Myrmecophaga tridactyla, assembly GCA_004026745.1. NCBI lineage: Eukaryota > Metazoa > Chordata > Mammalia > Pilosa > Myrmecophagidae > Myrmecophaga > Myrmecophaga tridactyla. Next base: position 32,414 of record PVIY010013612.1, read on the forward strand.
CTGTATGCGAGGTCCTCTTCCAAGTGCCAAGAACACAACAGTGAACAAGACAGATACCATCTCTGCCTTACATTTTAGTGGAGAAAGACAGACAACAAACTCTCATATTTTCTAGTTGCAAATCCCAATATGCACTGTGAAGGAAATAAAGCAGTACAAGGGAAGAGATGGTAGCTGGGGAGCACGGGGACAGGAGGGAAAGGTATATTTCAGGTAAGAAGTTCCAGAAAGGCCTCTGTGAGAGGGTTATTTAAGGATAAGGAGCCAGTTATGTTAGGACCCATGGAAGGGCATTCCAGGGACTAGCAAGTACAAAGTCCCCGACAAGGAAATGAGTTTGATGAGTTCTAGAAACAGACAGTAGACTGGTGTGCTTGGAACCTATTGTGGGGGAGAAGAGCATCAGAAGATGAGGAGGAAGAAGTAGGCAAGAGAGGTTGACTACAGTGAGAGAATGTTTTCCTAGGCTTTGACCACAGCCTTTGATAAGCTGCCTTATCTTCCTAGGGCTGCAGGTCATCCTGCACATAAACGAAGAGGAATATAACCCCTTCTTGGTGTCCTCCAGTGGGGCTAAGGTGATTGTACATCGGCAGGATGAATATCCCTTCATCGAGGATGTGGGAACCGAGATTGAGACGGCAATGGCCACCTCCATAGGAATGCATCTGGTAAGAAAGTATTCTGATCTGCAAGCTTAAAGAGGAGGACAGGTTTTTTTTTCAAGGGCGACCAATGCAGTACAGCTTATGGAAAAGAACATTGGTCTCCAAATGCTAGCATGACCTTATTTTTTCCCACGGTTATGCCAGTGGTTACACCAAAGGGTGTCTTTGTATCTTTTGTATAGATGAACAAGATAGAATGCCATTGAGGGAAGAATTTAGTGAACTGCCTTGTTCCAACGAGGGAATTAGCATTTATGGAAACTGTTCTGGAAGCCAGGCATCAGGCACTAGCTATTTATTTGTCAGTAATATAAATGTGCTGCCTAGAGGCTTATGGGATATGTAAATAACTATTTAAAGGCTAATAGAAAGTCACTGGGCCATCAAAGGTCTATTCAGCTCATCACACTTCCATCAACCTCACCTTATTCACCGAGAGCTGACAAAGGTTTTTACTTTGTGCATACACAGTGTAGAGTGTCTCTGCCTTCCTTCCCTGACCCCCAGCCTTTCCTTTCTCTCCGCAGTTGCCATAACTGCTGCTTTATGTCTTAGCAGAGATTTTCTAGTCTTGTTCAAGCATATGTGTGTAAGCATCCTTCCTTTTATGTAAATGCAAAATACTGATCTGTTCCATTTTTCATTTGATGCTCTAAGTAGAGATGGTTCCATATCAAAAACATAGATCTACCTCATTTTTCTTAAAGGCCCCATACCGTTCCATTGTGTGGGTAAGTTATTGAAGTCGTTCTCTGTTGATGTTCATTAGGTCATTCCCAGGCTACTAAAAGCACTGGTGTGATGTGATATGTATTTGTCAAATTGCTTCCTAGAAGTGCCTAATGATTTGTGCAGCTGCTAAATTGCCCTCCAGTGAGATTGCAGCTATTTACAGCCTTACCAGAAATATCTGAGAGTAGCTGTTGCCCCACACTGTCATCCACACAGTGAGGTGTATTATCCAACTCCTAATCTTTGTCAACCTATCAAGAGAAAAGTGGTGTCTATTTTCAACTTAATTTACATTCTTTCTTAGTGGCATTTTTTTTTCACCTGTTTGTGGGTGGGGGAAGCAGCCATCCCCTTTCATGCCTTTATTTATGTGCAGCCTTAAGGTCCCAAACTCCACATATTAGTCTTCCTTACTCACATATTTGTCTCCAGAGCAGTGGTTTCCAAACTTGGTTAATCATCAGACTCAGATCTACTAAATCAGAATCTTAGGAGATGAACCCAAGGAGCCATATTTTTACTAACTCCAGTGATTATTCCACAAAGCAGCAAACTTGGGTACCTCTGCTTTAGAAACTTGAGGCAATTCAGAATTAGGGGAGAGGGAAATTATATCTTCCTAGGTGAAAATAAAGCTAGAACAACACAAAAGGGTTAGCAACAGGCACAAATGATGTCTTCATATTGGGTCATGAAATTATTTGTTCTGCATTTGGGGCTTGTATATCCATCCATCATTTACCATTCAATAATTACTTTCTGGGTAATTTCTATGTGCTACATAGTGGAAATACATCAGCATGGAAGACAATGCCCCTGTCTTGATGGAGCTCAGAGTCCAGCAGAGAGGATTGTTAATAAACAAAAAATTATACAAATAATTCATTAATTGTCATAAGTGATATGAAGGAGAAATGCAGGATGCATGAGAGTATATAGTGGGAATGCCTGACCTAGGGTATTGATTTTTTTTTGATGGGAGTTGGGTCAAGGAATGTTTTCCTGATTAAGTGATACTTAAGCTGAGACAGCAGAGATGATGCAACAGAATGATGATATGACAGAGGAAATCTGTCACTGAAATGCCTCATTGGTGAGGGAGACAAAGGGCAAGGGAAGCCATTAAGGTGGTTGTTCTTGGCAATCTGGATGTTCTCAGGAGGCATGCCATTTAAGGGCTTTGTTCCAACTTGGAAGAAAAGTCAGGTGTGACTTGGAATGTGTGACTGCTGACTGCCCAAGTAAACAAAACAAATGAGCCCACAAACTAAACTCCTATACCCCAACCTGCTCAAATTGTGGGCTCAAAAACTTTGGGGTACCCCTTTAGGAGTTGGTTTGCTGACTCCACTATTCACCTGGAGATTACAAATCTCCCAAACCAAAAAAGTGAGCATTTTGATCTGATGTTTTCCATACAGTTTGATCTGTGCACTGCAAATAGGACCTGGGATTTGTAGCACACCCTCACTTTACCCTTTCACCCTCTTCCTTCTGCCTCTCACAGAGTATGTGAACTGGTATGAGAGTTACTAGGTAGCTTGCAAGATTTCAAGGTTACAAGATTTCAAGAAAATTCCACCTCCTGAATTTCTTCTCTGAGGCTGAAAATGCCCACTACATTGTTAAACAAATGTTCTCTTTACCAATGGTGGATAAACAAAGACTTGGGTGGATTTTCTGCTATACTTAATTTGAGATGCAGAAAATCAAAGCCACAGAGCAAGGTCATTTAGCTCTAAGTCTGATTTATGAGCATTTAGAACAACAGCAAAAAACAGGATTACTATGAGGTCAGCAATGGGTCACTAAGAATAAGTCCAAACAAACTCAAATTCCTTTCCTTATTTTATTTATTTATTTATTTATTTGGTAGGTATTTTAAGCTGGTAGACTAAGTCAGATGGCCAATCAGTTGGTTAAGGAACGTTCCTTCCTTCATGGAGGGACTGTGTATCCAAAGCACTGTAAATTCAGAGATGAATAGGACACAGTTTCCTTCTTTAGAGCTCTTACACCTAGGAGGAAAGACAAAAGTCAACAGGCCTTTGCAATTGTGTGATTAATGCTCTTTTTGTGATAGGGAGAAGGTGTGATTGCATTTAGTATAAAATCCAAACCCTTCTTACTATAGGCTACAAAGTTCTCAAGTGCCCCCTGCCTACTTCTCCAACATCAGCCCGTACCATGCCCGGTTACACAGCCAGGCTGACTTCCCATCGTACACATGCCGTTCACATCTCCACTTCTTGCTGGTTCCTTCTGCCTGGAACTCTATGCTGTTCCTCCTTCTTCTTTAAGACTCAGCTCAAATGCCACTTCAAACAAGGGATCACCCTGTCTATAGTAGTTACTCTCTCACCACTGTACTCTAGTTCCTTCACAGCACTTATAATATGTACATTTATTATGTGTTTATTGTCCGTCTTCCCCAACAAGGATGTCAGCTGAGTGGGAGTAGGGACCTTGTCTATCTTGTTCTCCACCTCAGAACCTAGAACCTAGTGGATCCTCGATAAACATTGTTGTGTGGATGGATGGATAGAGGAATGGATGGATGTAAGCCCAGACAGAAGCTGTTGGAAAAGACTTTCTAGATGATAGATTCTTGAAGGACACGTGTCAGGTCAATAGTGTCAGGAAGGGCCAGTCCAAACAGAAGGCAAAGCAGTTTCAAAGGGGTCATGGAAAGGATTTTAAGTTACACAGTGAAACATTTTTGAAAAATCACTTTGGATGAAGTATAAGCAATATAGCAGAGGCAAGACATTTACAGTAATTACAGAGAGAAATGATGAGGACCTAGACAGAAGCAGTGGCTGTGCGAATGAGTAGAAGGGAAAGGATTTGAGGGCTTGAAAGCAGCAGGGATTTGACAACTAATGTTAGCAAGGAAAAGCTGGGCAAGTTAGATTGATAATTAGGTTCTGGCTTGGGCAGCAGGGTGGATGGAGAATTAGGGAATATAAAAGAGGGGTGAATATGGGGGGAGAGGAAAAATGACCACTTCAGTTTGGGACATTCCCACTTTGGTGTGCCTTTGGGAAATCAAGGTGAAAATATCCAGTGAGAAGATACTATGAACCTAGAGTTCAGGAGAAAATATGGGTAATTCTAGACTTAGAAGTAAATATCATCACCCAAGACCTGAGTAGAAAAGCTACCAGCCTTTAAGGGCCAAGCTGGAAAGAAAGTGGAAAATCAGAAGTAGAGAAGTAAGAACAGAAGCCAGAAAAAGTTGGTGTCACATAAGATAAGGAAGGGAGTTTCAAGGAAGCTATGATCAAAAGTGCCAAATTCAGTGGAGAGGTCAAGTAAGATCAAGGGCAAAAGGTCTTCTTTGGGTTTGGCTAACTAGAGGTGTTCTTTGCCTGGGCAGCTTTCAGTGGAAAGAACAGAACAGAAAGCGAAGTGCAATGGGTTGAGTTGCAAATGGAAGATGAAGAAGCGGACAGGAGAGGACAACTCACCCAAAGAGGAGTGGGGCCAGGCCCTGGAAAGGAGGGAGGGTCCTCCTTCACTGCAAACTCTACTGAATATTTTCATCTTAAACTGCACACACAATTCTTTTCATAACTATGTGTATAATGTAGGAATCAAGAGCTAAGACTCTGGAGCTGAACAGCTGCGGTTCAGACCCCAGGTTTGCACTCTGGTTATGTAGTCTCTGAGCCTCAATTACCTCATCCATAAAATGAGGGTGATAATAATAATGACACTTTGTAAGCTGCTGAGAACTCAATAAGTTGACACATGTAAAATGCTTAAAATAGTGCTTAGGACATAGTAAGTACTAAAAAAAATTGGTCATAGCTATAATTTTTTAAGAGTAGAGATTTGAAAGGAAGGAAAAATATATTTGAAGTAATATGAGAAGTCAGGAGAGGTTTTTCTTGTCCTTTTTAACACCTTTTTCCCCTCTATGAGTGAGGGCTTTATTTTTACCATATTGATTTATAAGAGCACTTTATATAAAAAGGCTACTAATTATTTGCCATGAGTGTTGTAAATATTTTCCCCCCAGTTTGTGCTTCCCCTTTAGTTTTCATTATGGTACTTTTTCACATGCAAACATTGAATGGTTACATAGTCAAAGACTTTGTTTTCTTCTTCAGGCACTGTGTTTATTGAGAATTTGTAATCCTTGAGATAAGATATCAACCCTGTTTTCTTCCAGTTATTTTATCATTCTATCTAATATTTGAAACCAGTGGAATTTTTTTTCTGTAGAATGAAAGTAGAGTTCCAAATTAATTCTTCCCCCAAATAGTTAACAAATTGTCCTAACCTCATAAATTGAGTAATTCTTTATTTCCCTTCTTTAATTAGAATTGCCAGCTACTTATCATACACAAATCACTTTTATAATGTGTCACAAATTAAAAAGAAACAAAAGAAAAAATAGTTAAACCATCTGTGTCGTACACAATTAACTTTTATAATGTGCTACAAAATTTAAAAAAAAAAGAAAGAAAGAAAAAATAGTTAAGCCATCCATAATGCCTTTGGACAAAGTCAGTCCACTCTCTTTCCTATGTTTTGTTTATTTCTTTTGTGTTGTGCTTTATAAAAATGGGACACTATAAGTAGACTCATGTGTAATCTGGTGGGGTTCTTTTCCTGCTCAAAATAGATCTTCAACATTTTTCTATGGCAATATATTATTTTGTTATAGAAGGTAGAGTTTGCCATTATATGCTTCAGTTTTATAACAATTATGCATTCAGAGCCTGCTTTCCCTATAACGCAGGGCCTGGCATGTTGGAGGTTCACAATCAATATCTGTTGAATTGACGTGAATTGGGTGGGAGGTGGGACTTACAACATAGACTAAAGCCAACTATAGATCACTTTGAATGCCAGGCCAAGGTTTGGACCTGAATCACCAGGCCATGGGGAGAAGTGATGGGATAGGATCTATTTTTTAATAAGTATTGGCTGGTGGAGGAGAGACTGAGGGAGGGGAAGTATGGAGGGCAGGAGACTTTCAGTAATCCAGGTGAGAGTGAATGAACACCAACCGAGGCATTGAGAGCAGAAATGATGAGCAGATTGCTGGTCTAAGAAGAGATGCTTCCTAGCATCTCTTGGAGACAGAATAGGACAAAGGAAAGAAGTATTTGGAGTGATATCGGGCAGCCACCCTAAGAAGGTAACTTTGGAAGATGCTGACTGGGATAGTCGTTAACACGGAAATGCAAAAAACAGTCTGGCAGCCTCCCTGTCTGGGAATAGCTTGGCTGAGCTGACCACCTCACAATTTAACGGAGTGACTGTGCTGGTTGGAAGCGCTCAGTATTCAAGAAGACAAAAGTTGTCTTTGAAGAAGGCACCTCCTTGTTACCTCCCTGCCTCCTTGTCTCTCTGGCTCTGCTGCTACCTGGACTTTTCCCTGGGCTCATTTCACAAAGGAGCTAAGGACTTCTGTGCAACTGTCCCACCTTTCCATAGACTCTGAGAAGGAAGCTGATGGGGCCTGGTTTGATGAAATGCACACAAGCGCACACGCCCTCATGCATACACATTTATGCACACATACACTTATATATACACGTGTGTGAACCATATGGGAGAGAGTAGCTCTGTCACAGTCCATCCAGCTAAGGCTTTCAGAAGCTACTGCCTTCTGTCCCACCCAGAAAAGATCATTTGCCCATTTGTCCTACCTTCAGTTGTTTTGGGATGCAACCTGAAACATCCAGGAGCTCTGGGTTGGATAAGCATTATTGCAGAGTAAAGAAAGGGCCATTGAGTAATCAGAACTCATAGAAATCAAAATGATTCCTCACAATAGGTTTCCCGGAAGTGGCCCCTAGGCTGGTTCTTAAAATAAGGGGGAGCCCCTGCCACGTTTCTGGCCACACAGGACTCACCCAGGTGAAGGAATCTTCTCACCTGCATGTTAGTGTTGCACTTTCCTGCTCCTAGGGCAGGCAGGGCCTTGTTTTGATTTGCTAAATCTTTCAGAATGCAATGTATCAGAAATGGATTGGCTTTTGCAAAAATTTATTAGATTACAAATTTACAGTTCTAAGGCCATCAATATGCCCAAATTAAGGCATCAACTACCTGCATCTCCTAACATCTGTGTCTGAGCTTTCTCCAAAATATCCCCGTTTTATAGGACTCTAGTAAGTGTATTAAGACCCACCTTGAATGGTTGGAGTCACATCTCCACTGAAACAACCTAATCAAAAGGTCCCACTCACATTATGCCTGCACCCACAAGGTTGGATTAGAAGAACACAGCTTTTCTGGGAGTGAATAACAATTTCAAACCAGTGCAAACCTGTACTGGCCACTTTAGGTTCTGTGGACAGTTAGGCAGTACCTGGAGACCACAGGAGTGTGCTGTTTGGGAAACCTTAGAGGGTGGCATGGAAGGAGTGTCCTTGAGGGAAGCCACTGTTTGGCATCTTTGCACATCAGTTCCCCACCCAGTGCCTAGCGTGTATTAGAGACTCTAATTGTGTTTGTAACCCAGCTACTAAAGGAATGAAGTTTATTCTGTGCTGAAGTGGGAAGATGCTCACCCTTTTTTGTTAGTGAAAAGGGCAGATTGCAGGGCAGCTTGAATGTGTGAGTGTATGTCTGTCCATCTCTCTGTCTGTTGGTCTGTTTGTGTGTCTGTCTGTCTGTCATGATCTCTTCGAATGGATTCCCTGGAGAATTGGGGGATCCAGGCTACTCCTTTCTCCTCTGTTTGCTTCTCTTGTTTATGTTTTAAAATGAGCACTGACAATGCCTTTGAAGTACATGCAGTTAATTGGGGAGAGACAAATGGATCAGCAAATGAATGACAATGCAAAGAAAAGAGGTTACAATTGGTGAAGATGGCTCCAGTTTTTGCCTGTGTGTGACCTCTTTCTTCCCTTTATCTCCAGTTACACTTCTTTCTACTTGGCCACCTCTTCAAAGAGTAGATAATCTTCTTCTTTCCAACAAACAGGCCACTCTTTTTCAGTTTACCCCGACTCTCAGGAAAAAAAAAAGAATCACACACTCACACACACATAGTCCTGGAACCTAGCTATAAACTGGTCATGACTTAAATATTCCATTACTGTTCCCCCTTGGCAAGACATTTCCCCCCCCTCCTTTCTTTTAGCTTGACTTGCTTATTTGCAGTGACATTTATTAAACTACAGCCAAACTTAGTCAACCACAAGGAAACGTAATTCAATCAGGGGTTAGAGCTGTGCATTACAATGGTTTTACTTGCTCTGATAAGGGCGTTTTCCACTTTGTCCTCTCTAAGAAAATCAAATTTTTTTTCCCATGGGAGCCAGAAGACAAGAGGGTAGGAAATATCACTTCACTGGCAAGGGGAGTCCTGAGCAGGCTCAGAGTTTACTGTTTTTCTTAATCCCTCTTGTCCCCTTTCCCATTGCATTCTCCAGGTGACTTTCTATGATCCTTAAAACCAAACCCAAAGTTCTCAGTCCAGGGTGATTTGGCTTCCTTCTCCAACTTCATCTTCAGCGACTTCTCCCCCTTTTGTCCTGTTCCAGCCATCTCAGACCCCTCCTACCCCAAGCCTTTGCTGCTTCTTCTTGCTCAATTCCCTTCCTCCATTCCTTGACAAGTCCTGCTCATTCGGGCCATTTGGTGCTGAACCGAGGTGTCCCTTTCTCAAAGATGCCTTCCCTCATCGCTCGTGGGAAATACCAGCCCTCCTCCCAACACCTCCAGTCTCCCCACCCAGTTTCATTTCCTTTGAAACCGGGACCCACTATCTGCAATTCTCTTATTTATTTATTTGCTTGATGATCGTTTGCCCCCCCTAGAAGGTAAGCTTCACCTGAGCAGGGGATTTTGTGTCTCTTGATCACTGTTGGGTCCCCAGCAGCTGGTACCTACTAGGTCCCCAGTGCCTGTTAAACAAAGGCCTAAGAGGCTGCCCAGCCCCAGCAGCTGATGGCCAAGGTCGCCGTCGGGGGCCTCGGGGAGGGCAAGGATGACCGTGTCCCGCTGTGATTATTGCAGACCGAGTCTTTCAAACTGAGCGAGCCCTACAGCCAGTGCACCGAGGATGGGAGCGATGTGCCCGTCGAGAACATCTACAAAGCTGCCTATTCCCTCCAGGTACAGGCCTGGGGGTAGGGGGCACCCAGCCCCGGGTGGCCTGGACCCAGCAGACAACGTTATATTGTAGGCTGGGGCGTGGCTGGCACCGGGAACTCCGGGGAGGATCCTGGGGTTCTTCCAAAGCCCTCAAAAGCAAACGATGCCGGCTGGTTCCAGTCACCTTCAGCCGGCCTGTAACCAGAGCTTAACTGATTCTCTGAGGTTTGCATGGAACACGGCGTACTGCTGAGACAGGCCACCTTCCTACATGGGCCTCGGCACGTGAGGGGCCGGGGGGAACCAGTCTGGGAGGAACCCTGGACGCATCTGTGCCCCTCACTCCCTGATGGCCTTGGGCAGGTTGTGTCATCCTCAGCTGCGATCGTGGCACGTTGAATTGGATCAAGGGCTATAAAGTGGCAGCTCCCAGGCCCCTTCCAGGCTGCAGACTTGTTTTCTTGCCTGATTGTATTTTAAAAATCAGGGAATTTCATAGCAAAATCCATATTTCCAGCCTCTTTTGACAAACGAGAAGCTGGCAACATTGGGTTCGTATTTCTAACTATGAACAGTGAATGGAGCTGCCCCTTTAAGGGAAACATTTGTGTTCTCTGCTTCCCCACAGTCCCCGCCACCCCTGAGTGTACTATTTACTGTCCCCTGTAGGCATTTGAGTTTGTTTTTTCCCTAAACTTTTTATTTGGGGATAGTTTTAGACTTACAGAATAATTACAGAAATAATACAAACCACATATAAAGAACTCCGACATACCCCCCACCACCACCCTGATATCCAGATCCACCAATTTCAATATTTTGCCACATTCGCTGTATCATTCTATCATCCATCTACTATCCTTTAAATATTTGAGAGTAGGTTATATTCTTTCTGCTCCTTGAAGACATAATGCTTACATGTACGTTTCCTAAGAACAAGGGCAGTCACTTATATAAGCATCTTAAGTACACATATCAAAGTTCAAGGACTTTAACATTGATAGAAAGCTTTGAGTCTATATTCCAGTTTTATCACATGTCCCAACAATGTCCTCCTGGACCTTTTTTCCTCCTTTATTAGATCCTGTCCAGGATCACGGATTGCATTTCATTGTCATTGTGTCTTTAATTGATCCCTTTTTTAAAAAAAATTGTGGAAACATATATACAACATAAACATTCCCATCTCAACCACTTCCAAGCCTACCATTCTGTGGGATTAAGGTTTTCAACCCTTGAGTTTGATGGTCTATTATATCTCATCTCAAATTCTGGGGTCTGCAGTTCACCTCCCATCAGGATACCTCAGAAGAACCATGAAAATCATCCACAGAGTAAGATACCTGGTGCCCTCAGCTTATAGCAGAGCTGAGCAGAGAAGTGGTGGAGACCCTGAGCAAATAGAGACTATTAATCAGAGATAGTCTGCTTTAAGAAATAGAACTCAAAGTGATGTTAAGACAGAAAAGAAAAAAAAAGATAAGCTCATTGAGAAAATGCTTCTGGATAATATTTAATGACAGGCTAACAGGAAGAAACACTTTACCTATATCAATTCATTCCATGCTCACAACATTAAGTAGGTATTATTATACTTATTTCGAAAATGAAGAAACCAAGGCATCAGCTAGTAAGTGACAGAGCTGGGATTTGAACCCAAGCAACCTGCCCTCAGAGCCACGGTATTGGCTTCTATGCTAGAAGCCTCATGGATATCATGGTGGCTTATGATCCCCAAGGGCTTGGCATGGAGGGCTTGGACCAGAGAATTATGAAGTTGGGGAGAAGGTTTGTTTCTCTCTGTGCCTTGGTGTTGGCTCCAGTTTTCCCACTTCCCTCTGCACAGGCACCCATGTGATGGAAATGACCTTCTAGCCCCAGCTCAACAATTAGTCCACACATTCAATATCTTCTCTAGTTTGGTCCCTCAACATCTTCGCATGGTCAGCCAAGGCTGGTGGGGGGCCAACCCTCTGAGATGAGGGGGTGTACAGGGAGGGAGCTCACAGCAGCCATGTGCAAGGAGGTGAAGGGATCCCAACTCTCCTCTTTCAGATCTGCCTTCACTCGTGCTTCCAGTTAAAGATGGTGGAGAAATGTGGGTGTGCCCAGTACAGCCAGCCTCTACCTCCAGCTGCCAATTACTGCAACTACCAGCAGCACCCCAACTGGAGTGAGTGAGACCTGCCCCAGCCTTGCCCACCCCAAGGCCCCCATTGCCTTTTGTCTGAGGAAGCTATTGGTAGAGAAACTTTAACCAGAGTTTATTTCTGTTGTCAAGCCTGGCTCAAATTATACATGACAGTGAAGGAGCAAGCACAATACCTTAGCTTGTGCTAAGAGCAACTCTAGGTGGTAGGAACTGTTGATGGCACTCTTTCATGGAATTGCTAACTGAGGCTCAGAAGGGTTTAGTAACATGCCCAAGGCCACACAGCCAGAAAGTAACACAGCTGGACTGAGGTCAAGGTCTGCCTGATGCACCAACACTGGTCTTTAACCACTACTATATTCTGTCTCCCAACATCACAAAGTAGCAGTTGTTTCCAGAGAACCCACATCTGTAGAAAAGAGGAGGAGAAATAATTAAAGTCAGACTGGAGGCATCACTGGGGACCCGGGATCCCCAGGGAGGCTCCTATGGCCCCAAAGCTCATGTTGCCCCCTCCTTTGTCCCTCAGTGTACTGCTACTACCAACTACACCAGGCCTTTGTCCGGGAAGAGCTGGGCTGCCAATCAGTGTGCCAGGAAGCCTGCAGGTAGGCAGGCCAGGCGGGGATGGGTTGAGCAGGGTTAGGCTGGTCTGGGCCAGCCATGCCTACATTGTCCTCTTCTCCCTGTAGCTTTAAGGAGTGGACACTGACCACCAGCCTGGCACAGTGGCCATCTGAGGTTTCCGAGGTAAGGTTTTCTGCCCACTTTTCCCTTTGAGCCTCCAGCCTGGAGCCTCACTCCTAGCCTGGCTGTGTCCCCCGTCCTTGGGGGAGACCCAGGGGAGAAAGAGCTGCCTTGTGAGGCCAGATGGCAGGGCTGGGTTTGAGGGGGAGGGCAGATGGGAATCCCCAGGCCTACCCTTTCTTTCTCCATCACAGAAGTGGTTGCTGCCCATTCTCACTTGGGACCAAGGCCAGGAAGTAAACAAAAAGCTCAACAAGTAGGTTTACCTCCACCCTCCTCCCTCTGCCTCTGCTCACCATGGGCCCCGGCCTCTTCGCTTGCTTCCCCATTGCCAAACCCTTTTCATTCATTCATTCTTTTACCAACAAATATTTGTTGAGCACACATCATGAACAAGGCTCTGCTCTAGGCCTGGGGCTCTCAAATTTTTGTTGGCCATGTCCCATGGTATGAAATACTCTTCACACTGTGGCCCATTGAACATATAACTGAAATAAAAGTCTCATGAAGCAATTCTTCCTGTGATATGTAATGCACCCAGGCTGATTTTCAAGTGGGACACACTGGTATGACCCAAACAATCGTTGATATCCACTCTAATTGGTTACAAAGTCCGTTCTTATTGGTCACAGTGTCTGTTTTGATTGGTCATGACATCTGTTCTGATGGATTAGTGCTCATTCCATACCAGTTGATAAATATTTTGAATATCACTTGGCTGCAATCTGATATTTTCTGTTCTATTTCATTTTGTAAAAGATACTGGTCATGGCCTAGTAAATTTATTTCAAGGTCCACTGATGGATCTTGACCCTGTTTGAAAAATAGTCTTCTGAACTTTGTCAGCCTCTAATCCTGCTTGAATTCCACCTAGAAATTCCCTTCCAAGGGATCTTTAGTGGGAATCAGCCAGGCTGGAGTTCAGAGATCATGGCAATTGGAGTTCACATCTCTCTGAGCCATTTTCATATCTTTAATGTCTAGCACCGGGCCTGGCCCCCACTCTGGCCTCAAACATTTACTGAAAATCCTCCAGGTACAAGGTGTGCCTGTGTGAGCTGCTGACCTGGTCCCTGTCTCTAAAGTGCTTAAAGTCTAGTGATAAAGGCAGACCTTGATCAAGCAGTTATGAACCATTAAACTGAGTATTGCAGATCAGAGACCCCCCCCCCCCAGGTCAAATTTAGCCCTACTAAATGGGTTACTAAAGTAACCCATTATTTTCAGCTTTTCCCGAAAAATCAAAAGTTCTGGCAAGCACAGACCTCCACTGCTGCATGGTATCAAACAGCTGAACAGTAGCTGCCCCTTGGGGATAAGCATGCACTCTCCAGTTTGCCATGTTCCCATAGGGAAGCTGCCTGATGAAGGGCATGGACACACAAGAGGTTTGTGAGTGGAAGGAGGACCCAAGCAACTAGCCCAAACTGGAGATACACTCTTGGGTGCATGATTCAGGTTCTCAGACCCGGAGGAGCTCAGAGCCTGGGCAGTGCTGGAGCTAAACGGGGGGAGACAGCTGGGCTGAGCAGGCAAGTCACATGGCTGGATGTAAAGGTTCCTGACTCACCTGGGCCCTGCTTGTTGGAATTTTTGCAGGACAGACTTGGCCAAACTGTTGATATTCTACAAAGACCTGAACCAGAGATCCATCATGGAGAGTCCAGCGAACAGTGTGAGTAGCTTCCTTCTGGGTCTGTGAATGTGTCCCATCTGCTGGCCTTGGCGAGCAGAATTGGGTCATGGGGCTCCAGCCTGACCTAGGAGGGTTGAAGTAGGATAGCCAGTCTCTGGTCAGGGTGGGCACAGTGAGAGGGGACAGGAAGCCTGCCCACTTCTTTCTCCAAGCCTGCTGGGGCTGGGGCTTGTTGGTGGCTCCCTTGGGAATAGGAGCCCCTGTATGAGGCCAATGGGGTGGGGGACAGGAACTTGATGTTTGTGACTTGGCCTGTCTTGCAGATTGAGATTCTCCTGTCCAACTTTGGTGGCCAGCTGGGCCTGTGGTTGAGCTGCTCTGTCGTCTGCGTCATTGAGATCATTGAGGTCTTCTTCATCGACTCCCTTTCTATCATTGCTCGCCGCCAGTGGCAGAAAGTCAAGGAGTGGTGGGCCCGGAGGCAGACGCCTCCCTGCCCTGAGGCTCCCCCCATTCCCCAGGGCCGGGACAATCCGGCCCTTAATGTAGATGATGACTTGCCCACTTTCACCTCTGCCTTGAGCCTACCTGCAGCCCTGGGGGCCCAGGTACCCGGCACCCCACCCCCTAGATACAACACCCTGCGCCTGGAGAGGGCCTTCTCTGACCAGCTCACAGATACTCAGGAACTGGACGAGTCTTGAGGCAGGGATGAGAAGAAAGATGTGATCAGGACCACCAGCCATGGTCTGAGGGCCTAGACCCCATCCCCTGGACACAGAGGGGATCCTCTGCCCCCGCTCCAGGCTTTTCAGAGACGCTGGCTAAAAGCCTCCTTTGAAAACAAGATGGGGCCTGGCCGTGTGCAGGTGCATCTGTTGGACCCTGCCCAGGGACACCCACCACCACCCGGGAGAAGTTCTGTCCTGAGGCCCAAACTCTCAGGGCATCCTCAAGGGATAGAGATTGCAGGCCAAGAAAGTGCCAGCTTGAGGCAAAGGCCAGAAGTGAGGCCCAGTGGAGTGCTTCACTGCATCTTGAGAGAAAAGGACTTCTTTAGAACCCCAAGCCAAGGAGTCACCCACTCCCAGCCTGGGCTGGGCCCAAGTCTGTGATCTTAGGTGTCCAGGCTGGACAGCCACCACCTGGTGCCAAAGATGGGAGGAAGCACCAGCCCTAGAACCAGGGCTGTTTGTGAATAAACTGTTCTGAGTCATAGACACTGGGTGTGGTCTCCTCTGTGCCCTATCCCTCCTCTGGGCAGGAGCTGACTCAAGGACTTAGAGTATGTGGTGTGGAGGGGTGGAGTGGAGTGGGGGCATCTGGCGGTGTCACTGGTTGTCCCCACTCTGGGGATGGGGTGGAGCCAGGTACTTGGCTGCTAATGCAGTGCCCTGGGCCCCTTACCCAAGAAGGGGAGGCCAGAGACCAGTTAAAGGACAGAGCTGGACAGTCCTGTCCTGTGATCATCCCTGCACCCCACCCTCAGCTGCTCTTTCTAGCAACCTGCCTCAGCACCAGCCAATTGCCCCATCTCTCCAAGGTAGACCAAGCCCCAACCAATGGCCTGCCCCTTACCTACAAGTCAGCCACTGTAAGCAGCCCCTGCATACCATAGCCTCATCTTCTCATGCAATAATAGCATGTATTAGCTTGATGTCAGCACAGGAACGGTGTGCAGATCACTGTTCTAAGCACTTCCGTGGATTAATTAGCTCATGGGTTGGAATAGAACAGAGTGGGGGACAGGCAGAGAGGGCTGGTAACTGTGTTATTTGATCAGGGGAAACCTCTGTCTTAGTTTGCCAAGGCTGCTGTGACAAACACCACACAATGGATTGGCTTAAAGAACAGAAATGTACTGTCTTACGGAGGCTAGAAGTCCAAATTCAAAGTATCCACAGGCCATGCTTCTCCCAGAGTTTGCAGCCTTCTGGTGCTGGCATGCCACAATTCTAGGGGTTCCTTGGCTTCCATCTCATGGCAAGCTGCTGCCTTGGTCTCCTGTGGCTTTCTCTGATTAAGTGCATGCAAATTTCCTCCAGCCATATGGATTAAGGGCCACCCTGATTCAATTTTCCAAGTTCCTATTTACAAATGAGTCCACACCTTAATTAAAAATCACATTTTAAAGGTCCTCCTTGCAAGTGGGAAAACCCACAAGAACACGATTAAGACATGAACATGTCTTGTGGCGTGCATGATTCAGCTACAAGTAGGGGGTGATATTTGAGCAACTTGAGGGAGTTATTCATGCAGGTATATCTGGGAAAAGACTGATCCAGGCGGAGGGAAAAGTTGGCAGTGATGAAAAAGTTTCCTTCTAAAATAAGTGTATTTACAGTGGAATATTATACAGCCACAAAAAGGAATGAAGTTCTGATTCATGCTACAACATGGACAAACCTCAGAAACATCCTGCTGGTGAAAGCAGCCAGACACCAAAGGCCACATGTTCCAGGGTTCCATTTATATGAAATATCCAGACTAGGTAAAACCAGAGAAACAGAAAGCAGACTAGTGATGACAGGGGGTAGAGGGTGGAGGGAGTGGGTGGTGACTGCTTAATGGGTATAAGTTTCTCCTTTGGGGTGATGAAAATATTTTGAAATAGACAATGATGATGTACATCACACAATACACGTGCTAAATGCCACTGAACCCTATGTACCCTTTCAAATGGTTAATTTGGGCCACGGTGGCTCAACAGGCAGAGTTCCCACCTGCCATGCTGGAAACCCAGGTTCGATTCCCGGTGACTGCCTATGCAAAAAAACAAAAAAGAGTCAATGCAGTTGATTAAAATGGTTAATTTTATGTTATGTGAATTTTACCTCAAAAAAAGTTTTTAAAAAGCAAATTTATTTAAATTAAAAAGAGTGAGTTGACAAAGAAAATAATTATAACTGTAAAGAAAAGCAAGATGCTCAGAGAAGTCAGGATAGCAGTAACTATCCTGGGTGGGGGAGAACGAGGGTGAGTGGCACGTAAAGGGAACTTTTAAAGAGCTGGCTGGCAGTGATCACTTCCTCGTTTAAGTGGGGGTGCAAGATGGGTGCTTGCTTTACTGTTTTCAAACTACACGTGTGTGTTTTGTGCACTCCCCTATAGTGAATGACTTTGCATGATTTTTTAAAACTCAGAAAAGAAAGAAAAGTCTGGTGGGTGATAACATAGGTGTTTCTGAACGCTAACAACACCCTAAACGTTAAGGAGATGTCCCCAAGTGGCTCTGGCTCCTTCCTTCTCCATTGAGGCAGCCTTAAGAACCGACCAGTCATTGCGGGATTGAGAAAACCTTCTTGACCAAAAGGAGGAAAAGAAATGAAACAAAATAAAGTTTCAGTGACTGAGAGATTTTAAACAAAGTCAAGAGGTCATTCTGGAGGTGATTCTTACCCATTAGTTAGATATCCCTTTTTAGTTTCCAGTGTATTCAAATAGCTAGAAGGAAATACCTGAAACTGTTGTACTATAAGCCAGTTGCCTTGATTCTTGATGATGAGTGTATAACTAGATGGCTTTTATGGTATGACCATGATAGTGAGTCTCGTGACTGACACTCCCTTTATCCAGCGTATGGGCAGATGAGTAAGAAATTACAGACAAAAAATTACATAAATAATAGATTAAGGAGTATGGGATGTTTTGGGTGTTCTTTTTTAATTTTTTGGAGTAATGAAAATATTCTAAAATTGTGATGAATGCACAACCATATGAGGACGCTATAAGCCATCATCGATTGTATATTTTGAATGATTATGTAATATGTGAATAGACCTCAATAAAATTGCGTGAAAAAAAAAAAGAGCTGGCCAGAGGCACATCCCCCAGGGTAGGTGTTCTAGGAATGCTTCCAGCTGAGCTCAGCTCTGGCCCACGCAGCCTCCCTGCCTACTAAGGATCCATCTCAGCTCCTTCTCTCCCAGGGCAGGGCCAGGCCAGGGTGGAGAAGAAGCCTGGATCCACCGGATTCCTGAGACTCAGGCGCTAATTGCAGCCACAGACTGAAAGAGCCTCACTGTGCCCAGCTGGAAGGTGGCAGGAGGAGGAGGTGAAACCAAACCGATTGTTAAAATGTTCCTTCACTCTCCCTCAGGCTCACTCCTGGAGGAATCTTCCCAGCCACGTGTGGTCATGCCTCTGGCCAGGTCTGCAAGTGCTCGGCTCTGTTTGTTGACTAACTCCTTGTACATAGAAATCTGACCATTTCCTTTTGTTCTTTTTTTAATAACATTGCTCCTGAGTGTAAGAAGAATAAATATTGTGTTAGAATTCTTGTCTTCAAGTGACAGAAACTTAATTCAAATTGGATTAAGAAATTTAAAAAGAAATGCATTGACTCACAGAACTGAAAAGTCTGTAGGTTGCTAGCTTTGGTATTGCTGGATCCTGGGACTCAAATGATGAGATCAGAACTCCCATTTCCCATCTCTTATCTGTGCTTTCCTCTGGGTTGGCTCCATTCTCGGACATACTCCCCCGTCACTGTGTCAAGATGGGTGCTAGGAACCTCAGGCACTTCCAAAAGAGAGATCTCTATTGCAATGATCCAAAAAAACCCCACATTATCTAATGGTTCTTTTGGTCTCCAGTGTCTTGGAGCAGCTAGAAGAAAAAACGAAAAATCATGGAACTGTAACTCACACCAAACTTTAAAATCTGTTGTATAGCTACTTGTTAAAATGTACTTGGAAGCTTATTGTTATTTTTGTATATATGCTATTTTTGCACAATAAAAAGAAGTTTTTAAAAAAATTTATCTAATAGGCTGGTTTTGGACATAATTGGGTCATGGGTCTTTTCTCAAATGAATTACTCTGGCCAAAGAGATAAAACATTTGTTGGTGGTCAGGCCCAAGTCACGTGCTTATTCATAAATTGGGGGGAAGCAGCTCTCATTCAAAGAGAGTGGGGGAAGAGAGGTACCCCAAGAACCACCAGGCTGCTCCTTCCACAGGAAGGAAGAATGTGTGCTGGTCCAGCGAAAACAAGAGATAACCTGCTATGCATGGTAAAACATTGGAAAATTCCAGAAAATCACAAAGATGAAAATAAGAACCCACCACTATTTCACCATAATAGACTTCCTTGATATGTCATCTTGATGTTCATTTCATTAATGGGGGATCTTAAGCAAGCTCAGAGAATTTCCCAACCCAGCAACATAAAAGCAGTTCAAGCAAGAACATGAGAAAGAGCAGCAAAGCAAAGGAAGCTCTAGTAGGGCAGTAAGGCTAGCTATCCAGGTGTGCTGGTTTGAAAGCATGTATGTACCCTAGAAAAGCCATGTTTTAATCCTAATTCCATTTTGTTAAGGCAGCCGTTTCTTCTAATCCTTATTCAGTACTATATGCTTGAAACTGCAATTAGATCATCTCCCTGGAGACGTGACTCAATCAAGAGTGGTTGTTAAACTGGATTAGGTGACAACATGTCTCCACCCATTTGGGTGGGTCTTAATTAGTTACTGGAGTCCTATAAAAGAGGAAACATTTTGGAGAATAAGGGATTCAGAGAGAGCAGAGAACTCTGCAGTACCACGAAGCAGAGAGTCCATCGGCCAGAGACCTTTGGAGATGAGGAAGGAAAACACCTCCCGGGGAACTTCATGAAACAGGAAGCCAGGAGAGAAAGCTTACAGATGATGCTGTGTTTGCCATGTGCCCTTCCAGCTGAGACAGAATCTCTGACTATGTTCGCCATGTGCCTTCTCACTTGCGAGAGAAACCCTGAACATCTTCTGCCTTCTTGAACCAAAGTATCTTTCCCTGGATGCCTTTGATTGGACAATTCTATAGACTTGTTTTAATTGGGGCATTTTCTCGGTCTTAGAACTGTAAACTAGCAACTTATTATTTTGGATATTATCCAAAAAATATCCTTTATGCTCTGAAGTCAGACAACTGATTCAAATTCATGTCCTAACACTTATTAGATGTGTATCCTTTGTTAAGTTACTTAATTAATCTCTGCCTCAGTGTCCTTATCTGCATGGGGGGCTTAATAACAGTATCTAGTGCATACAATTATTTTGAGGATAAAATAAGATAAGGCAGATCAAGTGCTTTGCTGAAAGCCTGGTTCAAAGAAGATACTCGGTAGTCTAGGGTTGGCGTTTTTGTTGTTTTTACAACCTACAGTATTTAGGATCCATCAGACATTAGTCAGCCCACCTACAGATGGCTGAGTGGACTAAGGCAAGCACTGCTGACAACTAGAGTTGGCTGCCCTAGAGGCAGATTCTGGCTGAAAAGGAAATGCCCTCTGGAACTTCCTGTTAAAAAGCTGCTGTATCTATAATTAAAGGAGGGGGAGAGCTCAGACCTCGCAACTACTAAAGCGTTGTTCTGAAAGTAATTGTTGCTTATCACCGGAATCTGCCACCACTGACTTTAATTTCCTGGCTTCAGGCTGGGGTACCTGGGGGTTGCCAAACCGGACCTCAGGGGGGCCCCCATTTCAATCTCGGGAGTGGGCCAAACAAATGCCGCCCACCCTTCATATCCTCGATGGACAGTTATGGAAACTGATGGTGTTTTCTTACAGAACACCTTGGGAGTCAAGGCGGTATCCTCATCACTTCTTTTCACTGAGGAAGAGATATAACTGGATCTCCAGGTGGACAATTGGATTTAGATTCTGGGGCCATTGCTTGAGATCTTGGAATCATGTTCTAGACCCTGGCTAGAATGGAATAAGGGGAGGATATGGCAGCTCTGAGGCCAGGCAGCTTGCTCCAGAAGCTTCACACTGAATCTAAAAAGAGCAAGATCAGGGCTTGGCATGGAGCTCAAGGCAAGAGCCAACCTATGGCCAGAGAAGGGCCCATCCCATGGTCAGGATCAGGGATCAACCCAAAATGAGGGTCAGGCCCAACCAGTGGCCAGGTGTCCAGTCCCGTTGGCTATCAGCCTTTAAGTAGAGCTACTTTCTTGCCCAAAGACATTTCTTAAGGTGGGCTTGACATTCTCTTGGATCCCCTCTGCCACTCCCATGCTATCATTTTATAGCCTCTTCATTCCCAGTTGCTGGCTCCTGCCATTCCAGCCTCTTTCATTCATCCTTGCCCACATTGCTCACTCTCACCCAGGTCCCTTCTTCACGTCACTGTGATTTTAGCTCCTTCTGCCCTGTTTTATTCATATATCAGGGCTTTTAACTTGGGAAGAGAGCCCAAGTCATGCTAGTTCAGGAGAAGAAAGGGATGGGGAAAATGTTTGACTCAGACGAAAAGTGTGGCTGCATCCAGCTTTAGGCACGGATGGACCCAGACCTTCATCGGGGTTTCATCCCTCTCCCTGTCTCAATGATCTGCTTGCCAATCTTCTCAGACCAGTTCTCTCCAAGAGATGGGAAGATGGTCCCTGACACCCACTACCACCATCCCCCCACAGCTCATCATGCCAAAAACAAAAAGAGAGAGAGATCCTTCTTCCTCCAGCATACATATATCAAATTCACCTAAGGATTCTCATTAGTCCTGTCGGGTTCACATACCTGCTCTGAAGCAATCACTGTAGCCAGGAGGGAGCAGTAGGCTGATTGTCACAAACCCAACCCTGATAAGGATGTTCCACCCAAATTACAAAGATTCCAAAAAAGAATGGTGACTGAGCAAACAAGCATAGATCTTCATACTGAGCAACTTGAATTTGAGTTGTGTTTGGTCCACTCAAACAGGGAACTTCACAACTCCTTGACTTCTTTGACTCCAGTGACTCTCATTTCCATTCCCAAGGTTCACCTTGGATAAAAACATGTATCCCATCCCCCCTTCCCCCGACTCTTGTATTCTCTCCATCTTGCTTCTTGACCCAACACAAACCTCCAGACCCCTCCTCAGCCTTCCCTGGAGTCCCAACTCATCAGCCCTCTTCTTTATCTTCTTTCCATCCTAAACCCTAAATTCAAACATTTCGACCACATTCTCACCGCCATCCTCGCCTTTCTACTCTCAGAATACTGGATCATGATATTCAAATGGGAGTTTCTCTCTCCCTGCCACTGGGCTCTCCAGCCATGCTGGAACTTAGCATGTCCTTGATCTGATCAATTTGATCAGCAAAGAATTAGCATTCCTTTACCTGACTGTTTCCCGTACTTCCCTCCAAATAAGAATCACCTGGGGCACTTGTCAATCTAAAGCTCACTAGACCTCTTCTGTGAAATTTCTGGTTCAGTAGCTATGCATTGAAGACCCAGAGACTCAGTTATTTTAACAAATTCTAAGTGACTCTTACCTCCCTGGATGATTGGGAAATACTATTTATTTCCTCCTCATTTCATGTGCATAATGAATTTTGGCTTGCAGACCTTCCCGAGGGCCATAAGTGCCACTCCTACCCTACTAGGTGAGTGGGCTCCTACCTCACACAGAAAAGTCAGGTTGGTTGGCCCGAACTCTTCTGCCCGTAAACTTGAGTTACATCCCTCTTGTCTTTGCTCTTTTCCCTCCAATTTTGAAAGAAGAGGCACTTTCTCCAGGTTAGCCCATTGCACCTCCTATCCTCAGCCACCTTATTCTATCACAGCCCCCATCCTCTGTGTCTTCATCTTCTTCCACTCTTCTGACCCCTTCTCCTCTGCCTTTGAAAACTCTTGCTTTAAATTCCCTCTCTATTTACACCCTTCTTTTCACCACCAATCTTCTTTATTGTATCGTGTCTAACATAATATCCTATTAAGCTATCACTTTAAAAGTGATAATTTTATGTTAGTGAATTTAGTTCCTAAACTTTTTTAAACCTTCTTATTTTGAAACACTTTTCAATTTAGATCAGAGTTGCAAAAATAATACAGAGTTCCCGTACACCCAGCTTCTCCTAATGTTCACATTTTACAGAATCATGGTACATTTGTCAAAACTAAGAAATTAACATTGGTGCCATATAATTAACTAAACTACAGGCTTTATTCAGTTTCACTAGTTTTTCTACTAATGTCCAAAAAGTAATAGGTTTTTAATTATACAATGCCTAGATAATCATTCTTTTAAAACTTAGAAAGTACAAATGTAAAAACAGAAAATACTCATGGTCACCAAACACCATCACCCAGACCCAACTACAGCTAACATTTTGTTGTTTCTCCAATAGTTTTCCCATATAAAGATTTTTTTTCTTACAAAAATATGCTCACACTGTTTTGTAATTTGCTTTTCTCACTAAATACTTTTTTTTTTTTTTTTGGCATGGGCAGGCTCCAGGAATGGAACCCAGGTCTCTGGCATAGCAGGCAAGAATTCTGCTACTGAGCCAGTGTTGCACCGCCCTCACTAAATACACTTTAAATGATCTTCCACATTAGCAATTGCAGCTCTAATCATATTTTTATTTTATTATGATGTTTGTTTAAGTTTTAGTAGGTAATGGAATCACATGGTTCAAAATCCATAGGCTAGAAAAAGATATTCAACAAAAATCTCCCTCTCATCCTTATTTTCGACTCACCCAATCCTTTCACCTCCCAAATTTATTGTATAGATCAAAAAATGTTAATGGCCAAAAGCATATTACTAAGCTAATAAAACATTATTTTACTCATTCAATCCTCTGTTACTGGATACCTAGGTTATTTCCACCTGTTTACATTATAAATGGTGCTTTGATTTGGCAAGCTTGTGATTCTCCCTTCGCCCAGTTGTTCAATTATTTCCTTATGGAGAGGCTAGGTCAAAGACCTTGAACTTCAGGGGGACATTTTTATTGTGAAATTGCTTCCTATGGAGATTATACACTTTTACTTCTCCACACCTGACACTACCCAGGCTGTCATGTTGCACCAATTGCATCAGCCATAACTGTTTAATTTGCATTTCCTTTGTTACCAGAAACCCTGGGTCCTTTTTATTTAGTGTCTTTGCACAGTGAGATTTCTTAGAAGATGACCTCAGCTATGCCCACCTCTTCAATCTTACTGACTCGTCAACTCTTTACAGTTTGGGCTTCAACTGCTCCTCACCCCCCAACACCTCAGCAACAGTTGTGTCATAAGCACCCAATCATATGCACCCTCACCAGCCTCCTCCTGTTTAATTCATTTCCCTCGGCCACCGAACATTATAGACTAGATTCTTTTTGGTTGTTAGATTGAGGCTGTTTTTTTTGTTTTTGCTTTTTGTTTTAATCCAACTTAGTTTATAGAATTCACAGTTTTAAGCATCCAATTTGAGTTTTGACAAATATATGCAGTCACGTAAGCACCATCACCATCGAGATATAGAATATTTCCATCATTCCAAAAATTACCTTGTCCTTTGCAATCAGTTTGTCCCTGCACTTGTTCCCTGCACATGGTCCCTGCACATGGTCCCTGCTAAACACTAATCTGCTTTCTATCAATACCACTGTAGCTTTACCTTTTCAAGAATTGTATATAAATGCAATCACTCAGTGTTTGGTCTTTCCTTTCTGGATTCTTTCACTTAGCATAAATTCCTGATCACAAGAGTGATCAATGTCAAAAAATAAAAATAAAATAAAATAAATTTTTTAAAAAACCCTTGTGTCTGATGCTCCTTTTATCCAGGGTATGGACAGATGAGTAAAAAAAAATGGATATAAAATAAATAAACAATAGGGGGGATAAGAGGTCAAATAAATTGGGTAGGTGGAAATGCTAGTGGTCAACGAGAGGGAGAGGTAAGGGGTCATGGTATGTAAGAATTTTTTCTTTTCTGTTTTTGTTTCTTTTTCTGGAGTGATACAAATGTTCTAAAAATGATCTTGGTGATGAATTCACAACTATGTGACGATATGGTGAGCCACTGACTGCACATCTTGTATGGAAGGTGTGTGTGTGAAGATTTGTCGATAAAAATATAAAGAAGAAAACATCATAAGCATCTCTAGTTCATTTCTACTTTATTCCTGTGTATGGATGATGCCACAGTCTGCTTATCCATTCCCTGCTTGGTGGATTTGGGGGTTGTTCCCAGTTTGGGGGCTATTTTTAATCAAGCTGTTAAGAACGTTCAACTGCAGTCTTTCTGTGAACATATGTTTTCATTCCTCTTGGGTAGATTCCTAGGAGTAGGACTGCTGGGTCATTGTGTGGGTGGATGTTTATAGGAAACTGCCAGCCTGTTTTCCGAGGTGACTGCTTCCGTTGTACATTTCCACCAGCGGTAGGTGAGCATTCCAGTGGCTTGGTCTTGGCAGCCCTTGGTCTTAGCAGTCGTTATGATTTTAGTCTAGCTCTACCAGGTAAAGGCAGGACCTCATCGTGGTTTTAATATGCAATTCCCAAGGGATCAATGATGTGGAACATCCTTTCCACGTGTTTATTTTCTATTGATATGTCTTCTTTGGTTAAAATTTGTAACTGAAAAAATACTATAATATATGACCATGGTTTAAAAAAAAAATAAAAAGCACAAAAGGGAAAAGTAACCCTCCGTCTCTCTGATAACCCTATCAGGCTGGCAGCTGAGAAAACTGCAGTGCAGGTAACTTTAGCCAGGTTACACAGCTAGAAATTGGTAGAGCTGGGATTTAAACCCAGGCAATCAGGCTCACAGCCACACCCTTGACCATTTACATAAATAGCGCATCCTGTTCTGTTCTGCTTTTTTACTTTCCTCACTTCAAGTATTGTGGATATTGTTCAAATCAGTACTTATTGATCGTCCTTCTTTGTTTTAGCAACCCCATGTATTCCACTGAAAGAATATCCATAATTCATTTGGCAATTCCCCTACTCATGGACACTTAGATTGTTTCCAGCCCTTTGCTACAACAATGCTTCGGTGAACATCCGTGCACAGACCTCTCTGCACACATGAATATTCACTCAACAGATTCCTGGAAGGGGAACTATTCAGCCAAAGCCTGTGTCTTTATATTTTAGAGAATGCCTGTTCCCCTACATCCTCTCCAACAGTGTTAAGCTTTTCCATCTGTGCTAATCTGGTAGGTTTAAAAAATGATACCTCTCCTTTGTTTTATTGTGCATTTCTTGTAACGTGAGTAAAGCTGAGCATGTTTTTATGTGTTTAAAATGTAGTTGCCTTTCTTTTCCAGTAAATTAAAATTTTCGTTCTTAAAATGCCTAGTGGTATCATCTAACCCCTGATTTTTGATCTTTCTTTTCTCTTTTTTCCCCTTCATCTTCTTTGCTAACTCTACTTCCTTTATCCCCACCTCCATGGCAATTCTTTACAGTTTTCTCCTCTGTTCTCTTCTCACTACTTTTAGGTTTGGGGCTATTTGTCCTTGCCCACAGACGCAGTTATCCCCTTTTCATTTACAATTCCTAAGTTTACATTTTTATATAATTATATGGGAGAGCTCTAGATCCACATTTGCAAATGCCTTCTA